>NW_024121521.1:1796410-1990442 GCF_016745375.1 Pimephales promelas | reverse complement strand
CGGGTGAGCAAACACGGTAGTGTGGAAGAGAAGCTCTGGCGTGGAAGGAGTTTGCGGTCACTGGACGGAGTGTTCGACGCAGAATAGAGACGGTCGTTGGTTTGGGCCAGGACGTGACAGAGCCGACGGGTGGTGAAGTGCGTTTCCTATCTGAAGTAGGCACGGATTGTCCCTTTCAGTTGCCACACTCAAGACTTTGACTTGCAACATGTCTGACTATTCGGAGGGGAAGAGGACGACATTCGTCTGAAGTTAAGAGAACTGAGTCAAAAGCACGATGAAGCAATGGCCACACTTGAGTCTTTAAAAGGGGGTGTAATAAGACTTATGTGTATGTACCCCGAGAACGTCACATCTCAGCCCATTCACAGGGGACATTGAAAAAGATGGGAGAACAGTAGATGAGTTTATAGATGAGGTTGAGCGTGCTTTAAGAGCCAGAAACATGACACCAAATGATGAGTGTGATTTTGTTATGTCTTTGCTGCGAGGTGCTGCATTAGAAGAGGTTCGATTGCGAAGCAATGTAGACACCGATATATCCACGGATATACTACTTACCTTAGAGAGGCTTTTACTGATAGGCGCAGCAGTGCCCAACTCCTCCAGGACTTTTATAGTCGTAAGCAGAAAGAGGGGGAGGATGTTGATTTCTCTCATGCACTAGCTCAAGCTCTCAGTAAAATTACTAAGCGTACACCAGAGGCTGTGGGAGATGAAAAGACGATGTTAAGAGACCAGTTTGTAGAGGGCATCCGAGACCATACCCTCAGACGGGAACTTCGGCGGTATGTAAGAGACAAGCCTGAGTCTTCTATGGTGGAAGTGAGGGAGGAAGCTTATCTATGGGGCTGGGAGGAGCAGTCTGGGAGGGTTCGGACCCCTAAAAGTCGAAGTGCTACATATGGCTCCTACAGTGAGAGTGCACACTGTGCAGAAGTAAAAGCCACGGCCAAAACCCAGTCACTTTATCCAAAGTAATGGATGTAGTAACTCAACAGGGCAGGCAGATCCTTGAGCTAACCCAGGCAGTTAATAACTTGATGACACAACAACAGGGGGCTGGGGGCCTACGGAATAACACTCGAGCCCAGTTACGATTCACTGAAGATGGTAAGCCCATATGCCTGAAATGTCAAGAAGCCGGGCATATTGCGAGAAATTGTCCCCAGAAACGAAACGCTAAGAGACCTGCATCCCGTTCCATTGAGTCGGGAAATGTGACGCCCGGGTTGCTGTGAGTCGAGCAATCCAGGGCCAACCTGTAGACTCAAGTCAAGAAGAACTGTTGAAGCGGGCAGTGGGGACATGTCCTCAAGTGGATATTAAGGTTCTGGGCGTAGAAGTATCCTGTCTCCTGGACACAGGCAGCCAAGTGAGTACGATATCTGAAAGTTTCTTTCGACAACATTTGGGGGTGATGATGAAGACATGCTTTCAACTGCTGGATGGCTCAAGCTGACTGCAGCAAACGGGCTGGACATCCCGTACTTAGGATATCTCGAGTTAGAGGTAGAGACGATGGGGAGGAAAATTCCAAATTGCGGCTTCTTAGTAGTAAAGGATCCTCCGCCCTCCTCAAAAGCTGTTTCCTGTATTGTGGGGATGAACATAATTAGTAAGTGCCGGCAAATAGTGCAGTCTGAATTTGAGGCTCCATTTGAAGGGGGGTTAGAGACTGATTGGAGGAACGCGTTCCAGCACACCCAGACCTGTGATGTTCCTAAGAGTCGTGTGGCCCGGGTAGCAGGGAGACGTATGGTGCATGTTCCAGCGGGCTCCATATCAACAGTAATGGCAAAAGGGTGGTCGGTGAATGTGAAAGATGAGAGCCAGTGGCTGTTAGAGCCAGCACACTTAGCTTTGCCAGGAGGTGTGCTGGTTATGCCGACTGTGGTAAGCTCCTACAATCACGAGAGCTCAGTCCAAGTTCTTAACCTGTCTAATGAAGATGTGTGGTTGCACCCTAGGACTCGCATCGGTGTTCTGTCTAAAGTGAAGGTGGTGGATAATAACCCAGGACACGAGGTAACATTCCAACGTATTTCTGTGAATGCAGAAGAGATCTCTATGGGGGCCAAATCACCATCAAGGCAAGAGCAGTGGTCTAAAGTGATCTCCCAGCTGGACATTGGAGGTAATTTGGAGCAGCAAGCAGAGTTGAAAGCTTTACTCACCGAATTTGCCGATGTGTTTGCCATAGGGGACGAGGAGCTAGGATTTACAGACAGAGTACAACATGAGATTAACCTGGTGGATGATGTACCGATTAACCTGCCATATCGCAGAGTTCCACCAAACCAGTACAAAGAGGTCAAGGAACACATAGCGCAGCTATTAAGAAAGGGTGT
The DNA here is from genome assembly GCF_016745375.1 of Pimephales promelas. Next base: position 1,988,091 of record NW_024121521.1, on the reverse strand, counting down.
TATTCAGGAGAGTTCAAGCGCCTATGCGTCTCCAGTGGTGCTGGTGAGAAAAACCGACGGCAGTATTAGGTTGTGCGTGGACTACCGCAAACTAAATCTGAAAACCAAACGGGACGCTTTTCCACTGCCAAGAGTGGATGAGAGTTTTGATGTGTTACGAGGTGCCCAGTTTTTCTCAAGCATCGACCTGGCCAGTGGCTATCACCAGGTAGCTGTGGCAGAGAAGGATCGGCCTAAGACAGCCTTTACCACACCATTTGGGCTGTACGAACATCTGAGAATGCCGATGGGGGTGTGCAATGGGCCTGCCACTTTCCAAAGATTAATGCAAACCACCATGAATGATCTCATCTTTCAGATTATGCTGGTATATTTGGATGACATCTTGGTGTTCTCAAAAACGTTTCCTGAGCATTTGGAGAGGTTGCGGACTGTGTTGTTAAGGCTGCAGGAGACCGGACTCAAAGTCAAAGTAGGGAAATGCCACTTTCTACAGTCAACAGTGACGTTCTTGGGACATCAGATATCTGCTGAGGGTATAGCCACTGACCCTAACAAGATCTCTGCTGTGAAGCAGTGGGCAGTGCCCACCACTCTGAAAGCTCTGAGGTCATTCCTCGGTTTCTGCGGGTATTATAGAAGATTTGTCCCGGGCTTCTCAAAAATCGCTGGGCCGCTACATGACTTGGTCAATCAGTGTCTAAATGAAGGACCTCCAGCTAAAGTTAACCAAAAGGTAATCAATGGGTGGAGTCCTGAGTGTCAGGTATCCTTTGATGCTTTGAAGGAAAAACTAACGAGTGCGCCCGTGCTCGGATTTGCTGATTTCTCTGCCCCATTTATCCTTGAGACTGATGCAAGCAATCAGGGCTTAGGAGCCATTCTTCTGCAGCAGCAAGAGGGAAAGAAAAGAGTGATCTCTTATGCGAGCCGAAGGTTGCGGAATGCTGAAAGGAATGACAAAAATTATAGCAGCATGAAGTTGGAGCTGCTTAGCCTCAAGTGGGCAGTTACTGAAAAATTCAGAGGCTACTTGCTGGGTTCCAAATTTACTGTAATCACAGATAATAACCCATTATGTCACCTACACACTGCCAAATTAGGAGCCCTGGAACAGAGATGGGTGGCACAGTTAGCGGCATTTGATTTTGATGTCCAATACCGACCTGGTCGGTGTAATCAAGCTGCAGATGCATTGTCTAGGCAGCCCTTGGCAGGGGAGCCTGTGGTAGACATGGAAGATGCCGAATATGATGACTGTGTGACTATTTGTAGCCTGACACAACGTGGGACACCTCTTGACGCTGAATTGATTCAAGCTGGAATGGAGAGGTGTGAGGTCCGTCAGATGCGCGCCATGGAAACACGTGGGTTGGCAAGCACAGAAGCACAGGGGAGTACTGCTATTTGGCCTGGGTATTCTAAGGAGCAGTTGGCCACGTTTCAGACTCAGGATCCAGTTCTGAAGGAGTTCAAGATCTTTTGGGACCAGAAACGTAAACCTGCAGGCTTGGAAGTAAAAACCCTGTCAAAATCTGTACGCTCGTTGCTGAAGCAGTGGAACCGACTAAGGGAAAAGGAGGGATTGTTGTATCGGGTAGTGGAGGATGTGCGTCACGGAGAGTCTTTCCAACTGTTAGTCCCCGCCTGCTTGAAAACTCAGGTGCTTGAGTCCGTCCATGCTGGTATGGGGCATCAGGGAATTGAAAGGACGCTGCAATTGCTGAAGCCAAGATGTTACTGGGTGGGAATGTATGGGGATGTTGAGCAGTGGATAAAGAATTGTCAGCGCTGTGTTCTCACTAAAATGCCTCAGCCTAGAGTACACCCGCCCATGAAGTCATTCCTTGCTAGCCAGCCTTTAGAAGTCGTGGCCGTGGATTTCACTTTACTGGAGCCAGCCGCTGATGGAAGGGAGAACGTTTTAGTTGTCACTGATGTGTTCACGAAGTTCACACAAGCTTTTGTAACGCGGGATCAGAAAGCTGACACCACAGCTAAAGTTCTTTTGAGGGAGTGGTTCATGAAATTTGGAGTTCCAGAACGGCTACATGCAGATCAGGGGCGCAATTTTGAAAGCGAGGTAATAGCAGAATTGTGCAAGCTGTATGGGGTTAAGAAAAGCCGTACTACTCCCTATCATCCCACTGGAAACGCCCAGTGCGAGCGTTTTAATCGCACTCTACATGAGCTGCTACGAACACTGCCTCCTGAGAGCAAAAGACGGTGGCCTGAACATCTAGCTGAGCTGGTCTATGCGTACAATGTTACCCCGCATTCAACAACAGGGTATTCACCTTTCTATCTGTTGTTCGGCGTCGACCCTCATTTGCCTGTGGATGCACTTTTGGGACGAGAATCAGGAGCTAAGCCTACTCATGACTGGTTAGTGGTGCATCAGAGACGGCTGAAGGAGGCTCATGAACGTGCCAAAGTCTATGCTGAGAAAAAAGCAGCAGAGCGAATTGAGCATTCTCAGGATAAAGTGTATTGTCCATCCATTGTGGTTGGCCAGATCGTATACCTGAGGAATCGACCACTGGGAAGGAATAAAATCCAGGACGCTTGGCATTCGACCCAATACCGGGTGATAGAGATTCAAGGGACCACTTATACGGTTGAGCCTGTGGAAGGAGGGCCCATCAAAAGAGTGAATCGGGTGGATCTCAGACCCTGTGTGCATGTCCCTGCTCCAGTTGCCCGCAAGAGGAATGTTGAGTCTAATGTGGAAGTGGATGAAGCTTCAACAATTGATGTGGACGATGAGAGTTTGGAGGAGGGTGTAGTGCTCGTGGAATGTACTGGCCCAAGTGTGGTTGAACGTCTTGTACGGACTGAAACTGAAGCTGAACACGAAATGGAAGCCTCAGAAGTGTCTCCTTGTGATCCTGAGATTCCGGCTGGAATAGAACTTGGGGGAGGGTTTCAGGAGGAAAGTGTTTCTAGTTTGCCCACACTGCGAAGGAGTACCAGACCTAATGTGGGTCAACATTCAAATCCACACCATGAGCCTAGATCAGCCCTAAATCACAATGTTGTTTCTCAAATGATCGCTAATTTGGGTACCGTATTCTTCAGAGAAGCAGTTAAAGAGCTGAGAAACTCTTACACTGTCACCGAGGCCGTTGACATGTCGGCAGGGGAGAATGTAGCCGGGTGGTGTTTGAACTTGTAAAAAAGTACTTCCCCTTTAAGAAAAGCGAGCCCCGGATGATGACGTGTTAATAGCGCGCAATGCAGAGAGAAACGGAAAACAGCAGTGCATGAGATTAATCCATCCGTGTGTCGAGTATCATCCTTGATTTAATTGATGCTCTATGTGAGTAAATGTGATGATAATCATTTAATCTAGTGTCATAGGATGTGTTTGTTTCATCTTGTGTATGTGTATTTTTCGGATAGTTCGAGATGATCGAAGATGTTTGATCGCACGTGACTGCATTTTGAAATCTCTATAAAAGAGTTCGGTAAGTCAATTTTCAATGTAAAGTGCATAAGAAATGTGAATAACGTGTATAATATCCTGTGTATGTTATATTTGATTCTTGTGACATGGTGTTTGAAAGCACATGATGAAAATGCTAACAGGGGTTTTGTGTTTGTGTAGGGTGCCACTACCGTGTTTGTGTTTGCTTTGAAAGTGTATTGTTTCACACTGAAAGTGTGCCCTAACATTCGTAAATATTTGACATTGAGAAATTGACACTTTGAGACTTTACTAAATTATCTGTTAAGACATTTTTTTGTTAATTATTCGTTTTGAGTTTATACTTTTTTCCTTGGTTAAAGCATTACAGTGACCCCGTGTGGGGAATTTGAGTAGTGTGGTTGAGTGATAAATTATCACCTGTGACTTGTTGAACTACTCAATTTAAAGCATTTAAGATCTTAAAGAGCATTTAAACAATTGATTGATTTAATAGAGGAAAAATAAAGCAAATTGTAAAACGTGGTTCAGTGTCAATTGATTTGTTTTGTTAACTGGCAACAAAATAATAATGAAATAATATTAAAAGATGAAATTTTAGTCTTCAGCCTTCAAAATCCTTTATCGGTCGGGCTCTAATCTCGATGTGGCGTGGACGCGCTTGGAAAAAATGAGTGCTTCGCACCACTACCGCGTCGCTTCCATTATGAGCGTGCATACCGCGCGCCTACATTTGAAATAACGAACTTGAGCATGCAAAAGACGCGATATGTGAACAGGCCCTAACATTGCAACATTGCCTTAACCAATGGTGTGAGTTTGGGGTGGGACTCTCAGTTTGTTGACCAGTCAAAATGTGTTGGAGGAAACCAGTATGAAAACAGTCATAATTTTTCAAATTCGGTGAATGTATGTGAATGGATGCAAGTATGCATATCTCTTATCTTGTCACTTGACTAAAAAAAAACACTGTAGGGACTGGCCTCTTATGTTCCTTTTCCGGTAGAGCGGTGCTCCCTATATCAGCCGGGCTAATGGGCTGTGATGCTCAGATGCGCCAGGCACAGCCTGTGCTCTCCCCTGGGAGGTCACGCCAACCCTGCTGACACTGGACGGATCAATACCTCTGTTGCAGCCGCTGAGCTGTTACCTCCTGCAAACCAATCCTAAGGAGTGTTAGTGCAGCCCTTTATTTTTACAGCCCAGTTTTTTGGCATGAGGTGTCGGTAAGCACAAGTCAACAGTAATAGAAATACGGAGGGAGATGGTTTAGCATTTTACAATGGCTTTGAATAAACGATGCAACGAAAAGATGATGGAGGAAGAGAGAATGAAGTTAGGAGCACAGAGATGGAGAGAATTGCGAGAGGAAGCGACAGAGAGAGACGCAAATGCATACAAACACTGTCACATGACAGAGGAACTGACAGCTCTGCGTACACAAATATCACTGTTTGCGTGAGTTTGTTTGTTCCTCTCTGTCTGCCATGTTCGGAATGCACAATTCACATTAGCTTGGTGCCAGGGCGGAAAGTCAAACACTCCTCTCCTCCATTTGCATCTTCATTGTAAACCGTGTGTATTCATTTGATAAATAGACTACGACAGCCTGCAAAGTTAATGAAAAATATCAGAGCAAAACTAATATGCCAGCACATATGTATATGCCTGACGAAAACATGATGGTGAATTCTGGATATTTAATTGCAAGCATTATTGGGTTACACTTTATTCCGATTATCCACTTTAGACAACTTAGACAACTTTGGGCAACTACATGTCAACTGAGGTGAATATAATACTTCATTATGATTCCGCAATCCCAGAAGGCCACTGCATCCCAAATAGCTGCCAGTGCCAACCCTTGGAAAGCCCGGTCTCCTCTGTGCACAGTATTTTGATGATGGACCAAGTTTGCCAGGTGTACCTCTAATACCTTGCACTTGCCTGTGCTATAATTAAATCTGTTCTGCTAATGATCTAATTAAAGCCCACAGAAAGTTGAAGAAAGGACTACTGCACTTTCATTAAGTAATGGCACGGAAGGCTGGAGAACATTGACACTGGAGCCCGCTGTCCTCTCTTGTGGGTTCGAAAAACCGTGATACAGACCGTTCCCTCATTTGGGGCCCATTGGGCGCGTCATCGGGCTCAAATCTATGAAAGAACTTGGTGGGAAAAAAAAGTCAGTCGTTCATTCCCTCACTTTGTATGGCTTTTCCCGCTCTGCTTTCCTCTTCTAATCCGTTTTCACACAGACAAAAAGCATGCTGAATCTGCCATGGTTAAAGGAGGCTTATCTTACAAAACATGTTTGGGTTGAAAAAAAGAAAAGTGCGGGGGAAAAGGGTGGGGAAAAATGGAGTATTAGGTCAGTGCCGTGTTCTCTTGTGCTCAGCGTGCAGAAAGACGTCCCTTTGGGTTCTGTCAAAAGCTGCCAGGCCGTATGAGCTTGGAGGAAGCCTCCATCTCACAGTTCATTACAATACTCTGTACAGAGAAGATAGCTAGAAGTGAGACTGAGAAAATGTCTTCACCAATTTGAAGTGTCCCAGTTAGCCTACTAATAAGTCATTAACCTGCTGAAAAGACCAACTTAGTCCCATGCTGGTTAGCGCTGGTCTTGCTGTGACATTGTTCACCAAAAAAACAGAAAACAAAACAAAAAGCATGGTCTTTCTTGCTAATTAAAACGGTTAAAAACAGGTACCGACATCCAAAAGCACAACATCTTTTAAACAGGGAAAGCAGAGGTTTGTATTTTATACATTTATACTGTGTGAGGAAAAATACTTTGTTTGAAAGTATTACATATGTAGGAAGGTAAAAAAATAAGTAATGGATGTTATTTACAGGATTATATTATTTTAATTTCTAATATTTACATTTTATCAATTTAATTATATCTCTCTCTATATGTTTTTTCATTTCACTGTAAAAAAATTGTTTAATTTACGGTAAAATACCGGCAGCTGTGGTTGCCAGAAATTTACCGTATAAAATACGGTAGCAAGAATTTACGGTAATAAGGTTTTACAGGCTTAACTTAAAATTTACGGAAATAAACCGTATTTAATTATCTGATATACTGTTAAATTATCAACCATTTTAAGTGTTAATATCTGTTTTATACCATTGTAATATACTGACATCCATCAATCACAGCAGTAATAAGAGTCACATGATATATGGAAACTCATCATATTCACAAGAAACTTAATTAACATATAGAAGCGGCACAGTGTCATTCACTCAAACATTAAACACCATCATGGTAACACACATGAAATTTTAAAAAGGCAATAAATATTAATTTAACAACATTAAAATTGTCACATAAAACCCTAATAAGACTAAGCAAACTATGAAGAAACAAGTTATTTCAACAAAAAATACAAAGTGTGGAGTGTCACGCCGGGAATTGTGGGAATGTCAATTTACGTTTTTTCACTGTAAATTATACGATGAGTTGTTCATTTCCACTTTAAAAACTGTAAATTTAACAGTATTTTACAGTAAAATTACATGAAATTTACCATAAGATCTATCACAGTTATTTACTGTATATAGTAAGGAAAGGTTCTGTTAACCAATTGACAGTTTTTCACTGTAGCATTTTTACAGTCTTTTACTGTTAAAATCACAATCATTTTTTTGATAATATTAGACATATTAACTTTTTGAGAGACATTTCTAATGACATTTATTCCTACTATGGAAGTCAATGGGGATTGAAATCTGTTTGATTAAAACATTCTTCCAAATATCTTCCTTTGAGTTCAGCAGAACAAATAAGCACATAGAGGTTTGGAACAACTTCAGGGTGAGTAAATGATGAAAGAATTTTTTCATTTTTGGGTGAACTATCCCTTTAAATTTAATGATTACCCTTCGTTCGTTTGTTCGTTCTTTTTTTTTTTTTTAGTAGATCCCATGTCCCTTAATAGGCGATCATCATATTCCCAAAGTTACTGCAGTACGTTCCATAATTTAAGATAGATTCACCTCTGCTTGAGAAAGCGGTAGCCAAGTCTACCAGTTCCCTGGTCCCGTCAGTGGCAGAGGTTTTCCCCGATGTTGTTTCTGGCGCTATGCCTTCGAACGGTCACAGATGCCAGTATCAAGATACCATCTGTGCCTACCGCTCAGGATGTATCAGCTCGGAAAGAGTTCAAGATCGCCCCTTCCTCCTCCAGTGTGTGCTCGGACCTGCTGATTTTTTTCCTTTTGGCCTGTTGCCTTGGATTCAATAGTAAAGCATCTGCAAAAAAACAAACAAGGTGGCCAGTTGGCAGGACGTTAATGCCTCATGCCATCAGAGGTAGTATACCCATTAAAATTCCTCTCGTTCAGGTGGGGTTTAATCGAGAACACCAATGAATATACAGCAGTGTTAATGAGAGAGGTTTGCATCTTCACTGAACATTCGTCGCTCAGCAAGAGATGTTGTTCGTCCTAAACGTTTTCCACGGCGAGTCTGTAAACCAGCCCACTTATTTAATGACCTTAATCAGCTGTGAACCGAACAGCTTTGAAAATCCTGCTTTTAATAGAGTGGGCGGGCCGTAGGCCAGTAAATGGCTGCTTGCACAAGTAGACGTTTTGTTGTGACAGATCGTTTATCAAATTCCCATGATAAATTCATCTCGCTGTGAGATATATAAGCAATCATAGGAAAATAAAGGTGTAAATGTGGGTTTGTGTGAGGAGGGTGATTGCGAGTAGAGGATGGATAGTGTATAAATTTGTGTTTATGTACTTTCATATATGTAAGTTTATAAGGAATTATAATTTGTAGAACTAAATAAAACTCTAGCACATTTGCGACAAGATGACAGGACTTCCTTTCAAGAACAGGCTCTTAGACAACTGTGAGGGCAACCTCTTCACTTTGTTTGATGTTGGCAAAAGAAAGAGTCCCACATGTCGGCATCAGATGTGAAAGCTGCAGGCATGACCATCTTGCGTAGTTCCTCTACACCCCGTTTACTCATGTCAGCCGCTGTTTTAGCACTGAGCCCGACAGGATGCTTGGTCCCGGACCAATGCTGCGAATTACATGTGGTGTGGGCTTTGCCATCCTGACACATCATGCTGAGGACTCATGTTACATGCAGTCAATCAAGGGTGTGAGGATGAAGGGAGGTCATGGAAGTGACAGAGTCTCTTCTAGTTGGAGTTGTTATGTTGCACTAGTTCGAGCCACCTGCCTGGATGACATATGCCACATAAAACCCAGTCTCACAGGATCCTCAGGCCAAACTTTCGACCTTCCTGATACAGTTTAATGAATAATCCTGCTTTCAAACATACAGAAACACAAAGGCTGTGTCCGAAATCTCCACTCAAACCTCTACTCCCTATCCCCTATGTAGAGCTCACCAGCATAATAGAAACCACTTTCGGACACTACTCGATCGTCTCTCGGCGCCGTTGATTACGTCATTGCTGCTGCCCGTCCGTCTTTTTTACGATCAGCGCAATGCATGATGGTATGTAGGGTTTGGGTTAGTGACCATCGGTTGTACACTACTTTTCAAAATGCATTGAGTGGACTATACAGGGTATAATAATCATCACTATACATTCGGACAGCACTACAAAATGGCGAACTCACTATATAGTCCACTATATAGTGAGTAGTTGGAGATTTCGGACACAGCCACAAACACAATGAACATGAACACTCATTAAAGGTACACTGTGTGATTTTTATCTCCATCTAGTGGTGAAAAGGTATATGACCATCCAGTGAATATTAGTTTCTGTTCCTCTCAATTCCGATTTCGTTTTAACTCCTACGGTGGCCAATGTAGTCCAAGATTAACATGGCTTCCAATTCGACCTCGTCCATGAGTGTTAACTCAAACGTAAATGCGGAAGGCGAAGCTTGAATGTCCCTCTTCGGCTAATGTACTTTCAAGATGGAGGGGCAACATGGCGACCGACATTAGAACCCCTTACCTGTATGTATTTTCAATGGCATATTTTACACTTACATTTTTGAAAGAACTAAGTGTTTTTAGCTAAGAATAAACTAAAAGAGTTAAAGCTACAGTGTAGCTTTAAAGATAAATTGCATAATGGATGGATGGACAGATCAAACGGTACTAGTACTGACCCATTAAAACCTCTGTTCCTACTGGCTGGTCTGTTTTCACCTAACCTACCCTATTCATGTCTCACTCTGTGGCACAGCATCAACCCAAAAAAAATCCCAGGATACTCACCTAAATAGGCTACTAACTTATTGATTTGAGAAGATAAAAAAGCATCAGCAAAACGAGGAAACGCACTTAAAAACGATTAAACTTTATTGTTGCTCGTGTAGTGCCCTTTTGATAGGCGACGACAGAAGAAGGTGGAACACAGTTGTAATTTGCCGTTATTGTGCAAGAAATAGGACTCTTATGGACTATTCTTACTCTCAATAATGCGGCTTGTTTAAGTAATTACCAACAATTGTGTAGCACTAGAATAGAACACAGCCTGTAAGTGGGGCCCTGTTGTGCCTTCTGTGTATTGGATCGTTCAATCAAGATTATACCACTTACACCAGCCTCGTATACACAGCCTGCTGTCGGTAAGTGCCTGAGTGTTTGATTTTTCTGCTTTCGCTCTTTCTTCGAAACTAGGATGTTGAGAAAGATCAAAAGGCAGACAGACAAGAGGTCAGATTGACAGAGTTCCTGAAAGTGCTTTAAAATAATCAATCAGCCCACATTTGCTTCACTAAAAGCCATGATTTTAGACTGGGGCGAACATGCTCACAGGATTTTTTTCTCACCTTGTGTCTGATATTCGCAAGAATGTTTTGGGGCTTCCTGACCATCAATGACTGATTTGCTCGGCACAGCAGCTGGAAGGTCACCTGAAACCTAGTGAGAATGTTCCAGAGTTCTGATTGGATGGTCAAATGGGTGCTGCCCATCTCCTGGACAGGTAGATGACATACTGTATTCCTTCCAAACTAATGTCACGGTCACTCTGTAACCTTAAAGAGATGGTATAGGGTCCTGGGTAATGGTCTGTATCTAAATGATAACTCAATCTATCCACCTTTATGTCCCACTTTTGTCTGTCTCTCCATCTATTTTTTTTTTGTCTTCTGCCGTTTTTTTCCCTTCTGTTCTTTATAAATCTCCGTAAAGTGCACCTCTCTCACCTTTACCATGAGAAATGGTTTGTGCTTCAGTCAACTCATTATTTTTTCTGACTTGTGCTGCAGTCCTTATACGTTTGATTATGCTTCTGCCAGGTTGAATCCGTAAGATCTCTTATTAAGCAAGAATTTTTTTTTTGAGGACAGTGTCAATCGTTCTCCTTGTAACATCCAATGTATCTGCTGTTTTTAAAGGAATAGTTCACACACAAATGAAAATATATTTTAATTTAAATTACTGTATGTCTCGGTGGAGTTTTTCTCCATACAGTGAAAGACACCAATGTTGTTTTAGACCACTTTGACTTTTATTAATTGTCCCCCCATTTTCCCCCCATTGTCCAAAACAATATTCACTTTTTTTTTAATATCAGAAGCGGAGAGTATTGTTATTAAAGAGTAACTAAGCCCTAAACCAACTTTTTTTAGTTAATGATCTGTAAGAATAGATCTTTATTAATACCAGTCATTGATTCGAGTACCTTTTTTGACATTTGTGTATAAAGTGTTTTTATTTCTACAATATATCGTGTAAAAACCATAGATATCTATATAAAGTCTAGATGTCTTACGGCGGAGTTTTTATCATCATCACTGGCGGCCATCTTGTCACAGGCAGGCTTTGTGGTGGACTCTGTGGTATCTGATGTAAGATGAGTGATCAGCACGAACACAAATACTCTTATCTCTTTGAAATCTTGACGGATTTACAGACAGTTTGGTTTCTTACAAATGTTATTAACGTGGCTATAATTCTGGATGATTGTTTATTAATACACTTATTATTCATAAGTATGCAGTGTCATAACTACATCTCTGATGCTTATAACAAACCAGGCCATTTGAAAATCGGTAGAAAATTGAGCTAGTTACGGTTATTTAAAAAACACGCACCATTAAAACAATGTTACGAGTGAGCGAGCTGCCTGTGACAAGATGGCCGCCAGGTGCTGACGTCGACCTCCATTGGCCAGCAGTGCAGACGAGATATCTAGCCTGTGGTAAAAACGTCTTAGTGCTGCCCTCTACAGGTTGAACGATGGCTACTGCAGTTGAATTTTCCTATTGGATGTTCCGCAGGTTTCAGCTCACCACGCTCTTGGTACGAGCTATGCTCTTTGGCAGTATAAAACCAGCTTGTTTCGTCAAAACCAATCAGGATTTGGAATTGCGAGTATTGAAAACGATCAGGATAGAGTGTTTTAGCATCTATTTTGTCCCCTCTATCTCCGCTGGGGTCTACCTACTTTTTCAGCATTTTTCAAATATTGCCAGTGGGCGGAGTCAGGCTCTGACCAGGGGTTTAGTTACCCTTTAAATCAACCACAATTCTTATTATGATTAAAACGGAAATCAACATTCATGCCACAAATGCTGTTGATTAAACTTAACATGAAATATTCCTTTTAATGTTTCTGTTTTTCTGTCTGTATAAACAGGAAGTACCAATTAATAGCTAATTATACTCTACGTTTGCCTGCCTACATGACCTACTTTGCAATTATTTATATTATACAGCAATTATATACTGAATCAGGATGCGTTTGGTGAAATTGCATTTACATCACATTTTTGCCTGTGCTATACTAACATTAGCCGTATCGTTACTCACAATACTGATTGACAGGGCACACGTGTAACCTCTCTCGGTAACACTGTATTTATCAGCAAATGCCCCGAGGCAGAGCCACTCTTGCTAGGCGGCCGTGATTTGCATCCTTGTTTATTAAGGCCTGCGATTCAACAGTGTTGTGGTTCGGCATGGCTGCCCTCGCTGCCCGTGTTTGCCGCAAGCCTGTCAGTCACCTGAGGAGTGTGATGCCGCCGTGTTGTTCTTCGCAACTGACTCATATCCCTTCTCTGTCATCTCATTAAGTCCTAATTAAATGCATCTCATCTCCTGCCACTCTGATTGCGGCGGCCCGTGCCATGGAAACAGGGATTAAAAAACAAAAACAAAAAAGACGGCGACTTTGAATGAGAAAGCATGTTTGTTTACTTTGTTCGCTTGGATACCATTCTTTGATTGGTTGTCTGTGAATGTTGATTGTGGGCATTCAGCCTCAGACTTCACCCTGCAGTTTTTAGGATCTCACAAATACTCGAACGCTCCATCAATCTTTTTATCTGATACTTTCAGAAGGAGCCAATAACGTCGAGTGTTCTCCTGAGAGACACTGGGCCCCATCGTCCTACAATACCTTTCGGGTCTGCTTGCAGAGATAGCGTGGCATTGGAGGAGAGGGAAGCAATGGAGATGTGTTATTCTACCTGATTCCAGCCCAAAACAGCTGTGGTAGTGGATGGCTCCACTGGTTTCGGATTGGACACAATGGAAGACTGTATTTCCCCTGACCCAAATGTCCATTGTCTGGGGCATTGCCAGACCAGACAGCTCATTGTTTTGAGAGATATGAGCGAGTGGGAGCCAGGCTGTACGTGACTGTGCTTCACTTAAGCTTATGAAGCCCATTTCGCTACCAAAACCAATGTGCAGACACACAAATTTGGAAGAGAAGAATAGAGATCTGAATGGGCGTTGCGTTGAAGCCCAAACTGGCCTGTAAACGAGACCCGGTGATCCAATCTGACTTACATTTTTGGCATATTTTAGTACGCCTTGCTTTGATTCACTAACAGTAAATTAAAATATCTAACCCCAACTAAATAACTGAACTATCCCTTTAAACTGTGTGTTTTTGTGTCCAGTCTCTCCGCACAACGACTTGTTGCTGCTGGTGATATATTTACCGTAATCCTCGTTTTTCCAGATCAGTGTTTTTATATGTATTGCTCTGAGCTGCCAACTGTTCCCAACGGACCAAGAGAGAAGGGCAAGAGAAACGGGGTGCTGCTGGCATTTACCGGCTGCTTATTGTCAATTTCTTCCTTGGTTTCTCTTTTGACACACACACAATCTTACACACACAAATTTCTGTTAGCCTGTGGCTAAGCACTGTCTTATTCATACTAACTGTTCATTATGAGAACATCCTTGTGGGTCTGTGTGTGTGATACAACCACACATTCATTTTCCCCACTGTGCTCATATTCTGTCAGGTTATGTCTCATATGAGAAACTTTTCCTTTTTTTTTAGTTCCTGTAGCACCAATTATCCCCTAATTATAAATTTAATATGTCAAAAACATCATAGTAAACCATAACCCACTGTTTCACAGTTCTGAACACTGACAACACTAATTGTTGCCCCTGGCCCGGGACCCAAAGGAGAATTCCCAATCTCACAGACTTTGCGCTAGAATGGAAGATTCCTGAAAAGTCATAAATCTTTCACTGTGAAGTGCGAATCTGAGACAAGCACTGGTCAGAGATCATTAAAGAGACGGTTAGCTCACAGACCCGAGGCCCACTCGGCGCGAGTGTTTATAGTTTTCTGGTTTTGTTCTTCTATCCGCTGTGACAGCTAGGTGTAGTATCAGAGGCCGTCTCTGGGGGCGCTAATACATATTTGAACTGATTAATTGCTCCCTACTGAGTGGAGAAGAAGATTTGTCTTTCGTGTCCCTCTATCTACTGTCCTTCTCCTCAGTCCTTGAAGGCCAAGGTAAGGACAGTGGTGTCACAAGCACCTTCAGGCCTCTGCGGCATTGTGGGAAGGGATTTGCTATGTATCATGGATTTGACTGCAGCGGTAATGACCTAAGGTGGTAGGCTAGCCGTCTCACGAGAATAGCTGTGGGTTCTATATAAAAACTGTTTCCATTGTAGTGTGCTCTATGTAACGGCCAATCTTTCGGCTTCCATATGAACTGTTGAAACTTTGATTTATTATTAGCATAAAACCATGGCTATTTGTGTAACATCAACATTCCTTTGGTTCTTGTATGTTATTGAAAAGTGGTCTTAAAGGAGAAGTACCCCTATTATTCTTTTTCGGATATAACCTTTCATGTTGTGTGTAATATTGTAGCTGTTTGTGAATGTGAAAGGTCTGCAAATGTCAAAGATTTTTGTTTCCTAAAAGAAATTCCAGTCTTACATCTTGGACGAACCCACTTAGGTTTATGACAAATTTGCATAATGTTTGTACACATGTCTTCATTGGCTGCCGGCGAACAGCATCTACTTTGACCTGCCCTCAAACACTGTAGTCATAGCCGAGGCCTGGAAGAGTTTTGTTTGTGTTGTCGACATCGAGAAGACACATTTTTTTGTGCTGCGTCTTTACATGCATGTTTAGAAAGACCAAATTCTTTATCAAACCACTTCAGATACTTTGACAATAGGGTGGATGCTGCAGTGTATATAACGAGAAAAACATTTTTTTTAAAAATCTGAATGCAGAGAAATCTGTTATTTCAAAACTCTAAATCCCCAAAGAGTGTTTGGCTATGCATCTATCCCCATTCAATTGTATGTAGGCTATTTATTTATTTATATATCTTTTAATTTATTTTTATTGCCAAGGTTTAAGTCTGGGTGAATTAGCATTTAAAGCAGGCTTACAGTATCTGGGACAGTGCAAAAAGCCATGAATAACTGACAGCTGTAGAAAGCAGACAAGCGTAGAGGATGAGGCAGCCGTAGAAACGAGTCTGAACAAAGCAAACGGAGCGATACATTGCTGACAGAGGGGATTCCAATATCCATGTGTGGGGAGGAAGGCCAGCCTTGCCTTGGAGGAATAAACTCTGACCTTGAAGACGCATTTGATGAATGTGTATTGGTCGAATAGTCACAGAGAAGCTGGTGAAATATTCATATGGATTTATTTTTGATGGGACTCTCTGGTGCGCAGTAGGTGTGGGTTTTGTTTGTGCGTGTCTGCAGCTAATTTCCAAGCAACTAAGTCGGATATGAAGCCAAATGCCAGTTATCCTTCAAAACCGGACCTGTGACTGTACAAAATATGGAAAATACTGTACACTGTTGAGCTACAATATCCGCCTTTTATGATCTTCAAGGTTTATTTGAGGTCGCAAAAGGCATCACAGTCCCTAAGAACTCCACAGCGGCAATTACTGTCTTGCAGGTGTCAGATATAAAAGATGTTTTCTCATCAGAGCTGCCAGTCCGTTCTGGTGCCTGTCTAGCGTCCGCGGTGTCCCGCAGATAACACCGTCCTCCTGAGGGAGTGACACCTGTTGTCTGTTGTTTACAGGTAGAATGCTATTTCCATGGTCCGCTGCCTGGGTGAGGGAAGCTCGGGGCCGGCCCCTGGCCCTCGGTTACCCTTTCATGCATAGTTACCTTACCTGGCACTGCAGGCTATGTATCTAATTGTCGTTTTATGACCGTTTAGCCCTTGCCTTCCCCGTAACTCCTTTGGCGTGTATTATTGATGAGACGCTGCCATCCCAGAGCAGCTCACCAAATGCTTTAGGCATTGAGAGCACAGCTCACTGTCACGTCATTGTGAGGCTCACGATGTGTATGGCGTGGCCGTTCATGGACAACACGGTTGTTGTGAATATGGAGGCTAATTAGACACAGCTGCGCCGCAGCGATATGCGTATGGAAAACGAGGTAATACAATATGGCTTTTTTTTGCTGCTCTTCATTGTGTCTGCTCCCTTTTCCAGCTTCACAAAGATGCTCTTATTTAATTGAGGTGTTAATCAGAGATTTGGATTTTAATTACTGAGGTTTGTGCAGTGGGGACATACATACTTTTATTTCTTTATTTTCTGAATCTATTTGGTCACACGATTTGCAAATTAATCATTTATCAAGTATGATGTTAGAGGCGAATGGCCAGTTGCTTTATAGTGGAATTGTTGCATAGGCTGGTGTTTTTCGATCAACTTTTTGAGATTAATTTGAGTAAAAGGGTTGAAGGTTACGTATGAGTAAGTTTCTGAGTGGCATTGAGTAGCTTTGCACTTACTATAGCTTTACATTTTCTCTGATAGCAATTAAGCAAGATAAATGTCTGGTATTTTCTGTTAGTGGTTTAGCCAAGAGGGTAATCCATCAGACGGAAGTTGAAGCCTCGCGTAGCAGAACTTCACCTGCTGTTAGCTTCCCATTGACTCCCATTCATATTGGCGTCACTTTGACGGCGAATAACTTTACATCTGAGGTGTCCAAAGAGTTAATTTGTCCATTATTTATTTCTAAAGATACACGACAATGTATAAAAGGCTCCATTACTTTGTATCTGATGTTACCGCCCTGTAGAAGCCGTTTTTGCCGACTTTCTGTCACACAAAAGATACATTACCGTATAGACAGGAGGAATCTTTTACTGTCTATGAGGCAATGGGGGGGACATGGAGGCACAAAGTCAAGGGAGAAGCCCATAAATAGAGAGTCCATAAAAGCAACGGTATATTTCAACAACGTTTTTGAGGAATTAGGGGATTCAGATTTGTCTTGGCACAGCTACTAGAAGATTTTCAACTGTTAGACTGTCGTCAAGCTCGGTTTGAGCTTGCACAGTTGCTCAGACATCAGACAAGAAGTGCAATAATCAGGCTTCAGTCTTCTCCGTTGAAATCAATGGGGTCGATCGATGTGTCCATTTCTTATATGGGTTTAGCATAGTTTCATTTGTGAAAGTACTCATTTGAGTCAGTGTCCAGACACACACAGTTATTTTAGTGGCATATATTGTAATTTTTTACTGTATATTCAAAAAACAAAATAATTAGGGTTTGCTATTTGGTATTGACTATTTTAAAATCAATAATTAGAAGTTTACCTCTTTTTTTTTAGATTTTGTATAGCCATGAAATAGATTTCTGTATCATGGGTATGTTTTCTTTACTTTACATTTTTGTTTTCAGATTTCAGCTGACTATTTTCATGTGTTTTATATGTAGCAAGCTACTTTAGCCTTGTACTGTTGCTTCTCTAAAGGCTAGCTTAGCTTAGCTTATTTACCTATACTATCTTAGCTATGTTTTAGTAGCTTGCCATTACTCATAAATTATTGAATAATAATAATAAGCGTAGTTAATTTCACTGCATAGACGTTGATAGCTTAGCATTTAGCTTTTTTTTTTTGAGTAGCTTGCCATAGAACGGTTATAAACCATGTCCGTTTAACACAGGAATTCATTTGCTGCTATCACGGTAAATATCACCTGTTAAGTTGATTTTCCGAAAGTGCTCTTAGAAATATTGTCTATTTCTATCTGTAATAATGATCTCAACCTTTGTATTGAGGTTGCACGTCACGTTTGATGTGTGATTTATTTCTTTATTGCCTCTTCTCCAAATCCAATTTTAGCTGACATTTCTTCTGACTGTAACGAAGTATGACCTTTGAAAAGGACACTTCCTGTGCGTGGACCGAGGTTTGGGCAGCTTTGCTACGCCACAGACGAGTGAAGGCCCGATTCCGCTTTCATGTGTTTGCGCTGCTTGATGGAAAGACCTATATTTTGAAGCTGCCTGTGCTTCTGTTGACGTTTTTATTGTCATCACCATCTCCGAGGCTGACCGTCACACACCCTGCGAGTGCACAGAAGCGTGTGCTTGGCGAGTGCAATGTCTGGTTAGGAGCTAATGAAGCTTTCAGAAGGACTCAATAATTCCTCTTTCTCTATGCTAATGCGGGTGAATGATCTGTCTCAATAAGGCCCTTAACCCTCCTTCCCACGTCCCACATGTGCCTGACTCTGAATGGATGACACGGTAATGACATCATTCGTATGCAAGGGCACACATTGAGACCCCTCCGCCTTTACACACGCATCAAGCATATGTAGGCCTGCTACGGACGTGTAAACATATACGGGCACAGCCATTTTCCGGCTAACAGGAAGTGTTTAAAGGCACTCCTGTTCTCATTCACCACTCGCACGTGACTCGTTCTTCTCTGAAAGTCATTACCGTAATTGATAGTCTGCGGCAATCTGAAAAGGTTTGTTTGGGAGCTAAACTCCCTCAAGGGAGTAAAACGGGCGGCTTACACACAACTTTGTTTATTGTGCTCTATTTTCAAACTAGCGGAGAGTGTGTGATTATTTTCTGTTCTTTGAAAATCTACTTTTATATTCTCATTGAATCATGAACACAGAGGCGAGTTATTCTGCTTATGAATAAGTGTAATTATCCAGGAATAGTATCCAAAATAGAACCTGGATTTTTTTTATTTATTTTTTTTCTCAGTGAAAGTAGGTGCATAAGCTTCAAAACAATTTAACAAAATATTTCAAGATTTTTGTTATATTTTCGGTGTTATATAAAAAAAAATGGATAATTTTTATATAAAATAGTATAAGCCTGCTAATTAAAAAATCTGTTATTTTGAGTTAATTAAATTATAATAATTAAATAGATAATTTATGCATAATTTATTTATTTACTCTTTTGTCAGCCAAAATGCATGTTTGTAGTTATTGAAAGACTTGATTATTATTATTATTTTTTTTTTGATAAATTAAAAGGGAAACAAAAAAAAATACTTTTTATTTTTTATTTTATTTTTAAACTACTTTGCTAAAATGTTGACTGGCTGGGTTTGACTATTGTTGGTAACAACTGAAACATTTTATGAGATTATTACTTGTCTTTCTGCCATGCTTTATTATACAGTATATATTATATGAATATTTCTAAGAATTTTTGCCACACTGTAAACAAATATTGTTGGTTTAACTTAAAAAAATAAGTAACCTGATTGCCTTAAAATTTTAAGTTCATTGAAATGGAAAAATTGTGTTAATACAATGAAGGAGATTAATTTAACCACCAGAAATTCAAAATATTATGTTATCTGAACTACATTAATCACCTAAGTTGATTTGACAAAAGAAAAAATGTTGTGATTACAAATAATGAAAATATTTTTTTTTTTACAGTGAGTATTGGCGATTTAGTAAAAGTCTTTACTTAAATTTTATGCCTGTAATGCTCTTTTGAGAAAACATGAAATGATTCATCTCTCTCTCTCTCTCTCTCTCTCTCTCTCTCTCTCTCTCTCTCTCTCTCTCTCTCTCTCTCTCTCTCTCTCTCTCTCTCTCTCTCTCAGCTCAACATTTCCTCTCTTAAAAAAAATTAAAAAAAACATCTTAGAGCTCTGTTAGTAAGCCAAACCGACTAACTGCTTCGGCAATATGCAATATTCACAATCTCCTGTTTGTCATGATCCAGTTCCCCTAGCTGTTGAAGTCCTTGAACGTTATTTTTCCATTTGGAGATTTGTTATTACGTGAGGGTCTAGAAGGAATCGAGCCTTGATGGACAGCCCTCCGGGTTATTTAGTTGTCCTGATCCCACAGACCCCTTTCCTTTAAAGCCCAATGTCCAGATGAACTCTTCTGTGTGCTGAGAATAATAATGTCCTCGCCAAAATCCAGAGCCCTTGTGTGTCCCTGTGGAGACCACCTTAATAATCTCATTATCAATTTAATGAGGTGATTAGAATGCCGAGGGCAAGCGGAGCAGGAGTGGGTGCATTACCGAGAAACTTTCGTTTGAGGAACCGAAGGTTATTTTGTTTGTCAATTTATTCATTTTTATCCGTCTTTTTTCTCACCCGCCACCACCTCGTGTCTACGGTGGGTGTTAGGATGCTTTCCTTGACTGGTTAGCTGGTTCCCTGCCTCCCATCCTGCGACACAGGAAATGGGAAGAAAAGAAAGTGTGAGGATTCACAGGCTGAAGTTGCTATGGCAACAAGTCAGAGCAGCAAGCACATTTTTATTTTATTTATTTATTTATTTTTTGCTGCTGGAGATTCCTTAAGCACCACACTAGGGACCGGCTAAGCAGATTCAAATCAGGCACATTAGCATGTTGAAGCGACTTTGCCTTGAAAATATCTAACAAGTGGGTGTTTTTGTTTCACATGGTTCCTTTTCAAGAGCTCTCCATAAAGCACACCTTGTTTTCAGTGGAGGAAAACTTTCCTCCATGATGTGCCAAAAGGGCCCTTTAAGGTTTTTATTTATTTATTTATTTATTTTTTTTTACATTTATTCATTTAGCTGACACTTTTATCCAAAGCGACTTACAATTTCTATATGTATGTCAGAGGTTGCACGCCTCTAGAGAAACTAGGGGTTAAGTGTCTTGCTCAGGGACACAGTGGTGTCTCACAGTGGATTCGATGGATAAGGTCATGTGTCTTATCCATTGCACCATCACCATTTTTCCCCCTCCATGTCATGACTTTTTGCTGCAAAAATGTGCAGAACCATTAACACACAGAATAGCTTGCTGCAGAATAAAAACTAGTTCATTTTAGAATATCTAATATAATTTCTATATTCTAGGCTAAATGTACTACTTAATAGACAGCTGCTATTTAGCACTTGGCTACTCTCCTTTTAAAAGTCATTTTGGTAAACCATTTGGTAAAAAAAAAATCTTTTCTAACAATTTTGACATCATAATCATGATATTCAATAAATGTTTTTAGCATTTGAACATCCACTTTTAAATATTGTATTCACATTTTATTTATTTTTTTTTCATTTTATTGACAAAAAATATGATCAATAATTTGTTTTTTGCTACAAGCAGTTTCAATATAATAAGTTATACAACATTAAATGACAGTAATCCAGGTTGATTGTACTTTTATGAAATATTACTACCGTTTGGAAATTTAATATTTTTTAATAGATTTTCTTATGGTGGCAAAGTGATTATTAAATGAATGAATGAACAGTTGTGTTGCTTAATATTTTTGTGAAAACCTCAATACATAATGAAAGAAGAGCTCTTATCATCAAAAAAAATAAATAAATAAAAAATCTTTGTAATTGTCACAAGTGTAAAAGTCTCACCTATCACTTAAAAAAAATCCAAATCTTTGCATGTATGTGTGTACATAGATATATAGGTTGAAAGGGCTCGACTTCGATTGTTCTATGAACACTTGTTCTAGTTCGCTGTAATGATTTTTTGTTTTGCTGTCAGTAGATGCTGAAAAAAAATGCAGGTGAAGGGACGGGTCAGGGACGGGTAGCCTCGCGCTCCGGTCCCCTGGGCAGCACTGGGGCGAAAGGATGGATCTGGATGCATTGATTATCTGTCAGCTGTTCCTGATAGGATCTTAGCGGGCCAGTGTTTGGGGTATTAAGTGATCTGAAGTATTCAATAAATATTGATAATGAAGGCCTGTTAGTGAGGCTCCAGGGTTTTAGTTTCAACCCCAGGAGAGGTATTGCTAGCTGCCGTCCCACAATGTGTTGTGCATGTAAGTATGCAGGAGGAAAGATCCAAGAGCTGAGCTGATGTTTTCTTTGCATTTAAAGGGATGTTCACCCAAAATATGCAAATGAATATGTGCTGTTGGGTTGACTTATGAAAAGTTGACTTAATCCATACGACCCCAGATAATGATTGGTGTGTTCTTGCTCTGAGTGGGTCGAGCAGGACCGGTTGCATTTGGTGCCGTGACCCGTCCTTGTTAGCGCGCGTGCCTCCCACGCCGGTGACCCGAGCTTGGAGCTAGTCAAGTAGGACCGGTTACATTAGCATACCATTAATTTCCATGCCACCCTACTGTATAAGTTACTAGACTTGACGCAAACATCATTTAAGCCCTGTTTACACCTGGTTTTAAGATGATCGGATCACAAGTAGATGAGGGAGACGCATACCGGTTTACACCTGGTGTTTTAATCTGTCTCTTATGAGGGAAGGAAGGAAGGAAGGAATTTATATAGCGCTTTCATATGTACTACTGTACACCCAAAGCGCTAACAGGGGATATGACTTTTGTCCACTTTCAACCAATTCTGTCCTGATTTCTTCAAGGGAAGGGTTTATGAGGGTTATATTAAGGGTTTATCAATGCTTTTTTTTCTCATTTGAGATTATTAGCAAAGGTGAAACCATTTCTGACCATGCGTGATCTCGAAAAACTCATTCATGCTTTTATATTTTCAAGACTAGACTATTGTAACTCGCTATTCGTCGGCATAAATAAATCATTGATTAATTGCTTACAATTGGTCCAAAATGCAGCTGCGAGACTCTTGACGGGTACTCATAAGAGAGACCATATCACCCCAGTTTTGAGAACTTTAAATTGGCTACCGATCGACCACGGACTACATTTTTAAAATTTTATGTTTTGTCTATAAATCATTGCATGGTATGGACCCACTGTATTTAGCCAATCTGATTAAGAAATATGAACCAAAACGGTCTTTAAGGTCAGCTAACCAGCTGGTTTTGACGACTTGTAGAACCAAACGGAGAAGCGGAGATCAAGCTTTTGCAGGGATTGCCCCAAAACTCTGGAATGACCTTCCCAGTTCTGTCAGATTAGAACCTATATTAACTGTCTTTAAACAAAAGCTAAAGGAATATCTTCTAGATTTAGATTTTAACAAGGTATAGTAGCCTTTTTTTATGGGGTTTCTAGTTGAGCCGTTTATTTTATTGTTCTTAACTGTGATGTAAACGTCTGTGTGGTTTTGTGCGGTTGTTTTGTCTCCGTTCTTGTACGGCACTTTGTTCAACGACCAGTTGTGTAAAAGTGCTTAATAAATAACAAATGAAATAGCAAATGAAATGAAATACACATTTCGTTCTAATTGACAAATAAGTTTGCGCAATTTACATATGAACGTAGCAGGAAAAGACGAAAAAACATACGAAGAGCACAGCTTTGGTTTCAGGAATGGCGAGAGAACATTATGCTTGGTACGTTTTTCTTTTTCAAACCAACCACTACGAAAGCAATCCGGTCTAATGCATTTTCGACTACCTCTGGAAGTGATCGAAAGTGGACAAGCTCAAAACGTTTTAGACCCCGTTTACACCTGTATTTAGTGTCATCCACTTGTGATCCGATTGACCAACACTTAATATCAGTTGTGAACAGTTTCTTAGAGACCCTCCCTACTGTTTTCGAGTTAATGCTTCTATCTCAGCCTCCCACATCTGAAAGCTCTGTTCTGAAAACAGGGCTTATTTGCTTCACAGTCATTTCGCATTGTATTGAGTTTAGTGGCTTTTAAGGCTCCAGGCCTCCTCCTCCTCGATTTAATTTGTTGACTTCAAAATGACCAAGTCTCCGTTTATTGAATTGCCAGGCTGCAAGGTACCGTATACTGTTGCACTTATTCTCTTAACTTTGGGCTGGTCGTCTCACTGCCGTTGTTTGACTTCCCTGTGTTTCCTTTATCGGCATACCGCAAATAGTCAGTATTAAACCGTTAAATTCTCTCTCTCTTTCTCTCTGTTTTCTCTCCCTGCAGAAACTTGTCCGGGAACCCTCTGACAACTCTCTCATGGCAACTCTTTCAGAATCTCCAACTTTTCGAGCTGTAAGTTAAATGTGTTCTTTCTTTCTTTATTCCCTCAAGCCAGGTCGTGAAAGCACATTAAGCCACTATCGCTCTGCAATATATTTGATCTTCGTACCTTTTATAATGTGCTAATTATTGTTGCTCATCAGTGTTTTGGCTTTGTGAGATTTGTCTGTTGGTTTCAAAGTTGAACGTCATCTCAGTGGAGCCATTTACACTGGCATATCTCATTGATTGAACAGATTGGGATCTGATTGGAAATGCACAATACATTTTACGCAAATTATGCAAATGATGTGATGTAAAGAACATTTACATGGTCTTTCCATGATCGGATTGTACTTGATTGGAACACTTGATATTCTACTGTTTTTTATTTGTTATCTAAAGGATATATTTAGGAAATATCAACAGGAATACTTCTAGAATTTTTAAGTGCACCAAAACAATTGTATCTTTTAAATATCTTTTATTAATTTAATAAGTGTTTTTTCCCCCATGAAAATAACATTAGATGGATGCTGACATGGCATAAAACGATTATAAAATAATTATAAAATGTAGAGTAGACTTTGTCTTTGGGCTATCCTCTATATTATAATTATTATAAAAGTTTAGCAGTTTTATTTGCCTTTTAGGTGAAATCAGTGTTAGCAAGTCGTTGGGCTTTTGTTTATAGCAAATCAAGTACCGGTAAATCAATTTCATAATTATAGTGGAGGTGTCATCTCAGTCCTGCCCAACAAGCAAACTCTAATCAGCTGAGTGCAAAGGGCTTTATCCATACAGGCATCTGTGTCTGTGTGTATTCGTGTGCGCATGACTAAATGTGATATTTTAAGCCAGGGAAGCAGGACAGCTCCTCTGAGGTGGCCCATCTTCTCTGCAGGGTTAGCACGTCCTTTGGAGATCCTCCAAGGAGAGGAGTACTTTTGGATTTCCTATGAGATATCGAACATGTGTTGTCCTTACAAGAAGGAAAGTGCTAACAAAAGCATGTTTAATTTCCCTTTATCTTGGAGGGTAACTATCCTAATTTAGCTACATATTCAAGAGACAGCCTTCTAGTTAGCATGTTTGGCTTGGCCCTTTAGGTCTAATGGGGTTTCCAGTAAACTATAGGTTAAATGTGTTCTTGTTTATTATTTAAATGTGCAGTTAACATCATATTATGGCATTTAGCTTCTTGGTTAATTAAAATTTTGCTGGGCAGAAGGAAATGACAAATTCCCTAACATTCACAGCTGCGCTTTGGACAAGTCATGTGATTAGACTGAGGGTAAATTAGTTTTGTGTGACATAACACAGGTCATATGGGTAATACCAGAGCCACGAAGCGATAATGGTTGTGAGACACCCTCTCCGAAAGGACAACACAACCATTTTACATATGTGCACTGTTATGTAATACTAGCACGAATGCCATATGCAAGTCTCTTGATGTTTTAATAATTTCTCGTTGGTTTTGTGTGTACTAATCCGTCCGTTAAAAATATCCATACAAGCATCAGAGTGAATTTTGGCACATTCAGAAAGCTGTCTAATGTATCTAGTATTTAGTATATATATATATATATATATATATGTATGTATGTTCTTTTTGTGCTCGTTTTGTACTAGTTTTAGTTGTAGTTGGTTATATTTATTTATATTTATTTTACAAGTTTCTATGTCTCAATTTATTGTATTGTTTCTATGTCATGTCGTTATGTGATGCTCATTTAACTGTAAAGCGACCTTGAGAACTTTGAAAGGCGCTATATAAAATAAACATATTATTATTATTATTATTACTTGATCTTTGTCGCATAATAAAAAATTAATTGGATTCAATTAGATAAAGACTTTTTACTTATGGTTTAGAAGTGTGCTATATAATACGATATAACAACTTAATATACATGCATTATTTTATTTTTTAGCATTTTTTCATATTTTAAAGAACAAATAGTGTAATTGGACAATGGCTGATTTCACTGAAGCTTAAAGCTATTGCACGCTATATCAAATAAGGAAAGCTAATCCTTTAATACCGCTTTTTTTCCTCTAAAATGGCTTGTTCTTTAAGCAATAAGTATGTCTGCCAGTGTGATTTCAACCATGGTTTTGGTATATGAAGTACATTCAGTGCTACTAAGTAGTCAGCACTACATATACAAAGGCCTGTATAACTAGCATAATGGTTTAAGCACATTAGCCTACTGCTTTACTTTTATTTGCAGTCTTGGAAGACTCTGATGCACCTGCCACAGTGCTGCCAAAATTTGAGACGCAGGCTATGGGAATCACATGTAATGTCTGCAGTCAGTGCCAGCACTGTCACTCTATAAGAACTGATGCGAACACCTCTAAAACGTCTTAGCGTGAATGTGAGTGTTTGTCCACACCTACGCTCAAGTGTACTCACACATATAATTGCTGTCAGTTTTTCTTCTTGACGGCCGGGAGGTGATGGGGCGTAGTGTATGTGTGGTTCAGGACCGAGGGTATAATCACTGCATATTGAAAACGACCCATGCAGATAAGCCAGCCTACAATGAAACTTATTTCTCACTGCAGTAGCATGTAGGAATTACCCATGCCACAAGAATGCAAGGTCAGAATTGTCATTTGTTTGGTCATTAATTGGTCTATAATGTAATTAATTTGTTTAGTTTTTTTAATCAATTGTGTGTGGTTGCTAAGGTGTTGCTAGGGTGTGCCAATTACCCATGCCACAAGTATGCAAGGTCAGAATTGTCATTTGTTTGGTCATTAATTGGTCTATTATGTAATTAATTTGTTTAGTTTTTTTCAATCAATTGTGTGTGGTTGCTAAGGTGTTGCTAGGGTGTGCCAATTACCCATGCCACAAGAATGCAAGGTCAGAATTGTCATTTGTTTGGTCATTAATTGGTCTATTATGTAATTAATTTGTTTAGTTTTTTTCAATCAATTGTGTGTGGTTGCTAAGGTGTTGCTAGGGTGTGCCAATTACCCATGCCACAAGAATGCAAGGTCAGAATTGTCATTTGTTTGGTCATTAATTGGTCTATTATGCAATTAATTTGTTTAGTTTTTTTCAATCAATTGGGTGTGGTTGCTAAGGTGTTGCTAGGGTGTGCCAATTACCCATGCCACAAGAATGCAAGGTCAGAATTGTCATTTGTTTGGTCATTAATTGGTCTATTATGTAATTAATTTGTTTAGTTTTTTTTTTATCAATTGTGTGTGGTTGCTAAGGTGTTGCTAGGGTGTGCCAATTACCCATGCCACAAGAATGCCAGGTCAGAATTGTCATTTGTTTGGTCATTAATTGGTCTATTATGTAATTAATTTGTTTAGTTTTTTTTTAATCAATTGTGTGTGGTTGCTAAGGTGTTGCTAGGGTGTGCCAATTACCCATGCCACAAGAATGCAAGGTCAGAATTGTCATTTTTTTGGTCATTAATTGGTCTATTATGTAATTAATTTGTTTAGTTTTTTTTAATCAATTGTGTGTGGTTGCTAAGGTGTTGCTAGGGTGTGCCAATTACCCATGCCACAAGAATGCAAGGTCAGAATTGTCATTTGTTTGGTCATTAATTGGTCTATTATGTAATTAACTTGTTAAGCTTTTTTTAATCAGTTGTGTGTGGTTGCTAAGGTGTTGCTAGGGTGTGCCAATTACCCATGCCACAAGAATGCAAGGTCAGAATTGTCATTTGTTTGGTCATTAATTGGTCTATTATGTAATTAACTTGTTAAGCTTTTTTTAATCAGTTGTGTGTGGTTGCTAAGGTGTTGCTAGGGTGTGCCAATTACCCATGCCACAAGAATGCAAGGTCAGAATTGTCATTTGTTTGGTCATTAATTGGTCTATTATGTAATTAACTTGTTAAGCTTTTTTTAATCAGTTGTGTGTGGTTGCTAAGGTGTTGCTAGGGTGTGCCAATTACCCATGCCACAAGAATGCAAGGTCAGAATTGTCATTTGTTTGGTCATTAATTGGTCTATTATGTAATTAATTTGTTTAGTTTTTTTTAATCAATTGTGTGTGTGTGTGGTTGCTAAGGTGTTGCTAGGGTGTGCCAATTACCCATGCCACAAGAATGCAAGGTCAGAATTGTCATTTTTTTGGTCATTAATTGGTCTATTATGTAATTAATTTGTTTAGGTTTTTTTAATCAATTGTGTGTGGTTGCTAAGGTGTTGCTAGGGTGTGCCAATTACCCATGCCACAAGAATGCCAGGTCAGAATTGTCATTTGTTTGGTCATTAATTGGTCTATTATGTAATTAATTTGTTTAGGTTTTTTTAATCAATTGTGTGTGGTAGCTAAGGTGTTGGTAGGGTGTTTTGAGTGGTTGTCAAGTGTGTACTTGCTAGTCCAAGTCAAAAGAGCCCCATCAAGTCTCCCAATCTTGTCTGTAGATCCCTCATAGTCTATGTAGTTTTTTTGTGTGTGTGTGTTTAATCATACGACAAACAAAAATTGTGTGATCACTAATAGTAAACCTCTAAATGCAACTAGGGGTAAGTTTACATGATGACAACGATGCTAAAAACGGAAAAGTGTATGATGCTACCAGGCCAGTAGTTAGTGATGTCACTTTATAAAGAAACGCTACTCACCTATAGAACACGTAATATGCATGTGCATGATGTCACATTTTTCACATTTAAAAAAAAAAAGTTTTTCATTTTCAAAAACTTGCACTTTCAATTTCTTTTCAAAAGTTTGCTTTTTCAGGCCTCCAAAACGCTGTTGTCGTGCAAATGAGCGGCCAAAGCTCATAAAAAGTTGACAGTTTTAGTTAAAAGCGGTGTCGTATAATAATTTATTAGCCAACTGCATGATTTGTATATTTCTGAGGCCCCGTCCACACTACTGCGTTTTCGTTTAAAAATGGGGAATTAAAACGAATACCATCTCCGTCCACACCAGCGTTTTATCTGCGTATTAGAATTGATCTCCGTCCACATTAAAACGACTGAAAACGTGAATCACGTGACCATTCACCAACACTGGGCATGCGCGTGCCGGTGTAAACAGTAAACAGACTGATAACCCCCAATAATAGAGCCGAGCTTCAGCCTCTTCGTCAACGTTTCTGAAGTCCTCCGTTTTGTCCCGTCTACACTAAAACGCCCTGCGGAGATTCAAAACACAAAACGGAGCAGCAGCGTTTCTAAACTTCTCTGTTTTAGGTCTTCGTTTTTCCCGTTATAGTCTGGACGGGAGGTGCAAACGTAGCAAAAGGTCTCCGTTTTTAAACGAAAACGCAGTTGTGTGAACGGGGCCTAAAATGCATAACTTAGACACACTGTAAATTGTAATTGTCATGCATTTTCTTTAAAGCTGCCTTGAAACAATATGTATTGTGAAAGGTGGTGTACAAATAAATGTGGATTGAACTGTATCATGTAAATGACCCCAAAAACTCTTCATTTTCTTTTAAAGAAAATAAACTGGACTCAAACTATTGAATCGTTTTACTTGAACCATCTAAACCAAATGATTCACTAGAACGAATCAGACCTGCACATTACAAAATAAACATCGTGAAATTGAAACATATCACTAGAAAACGAGAGGATTGACGAAAAATTGCATTTTACGTACAGACTCGACTTAATTTTCATTCTCCTCGGCCACTAACTGTCCCAAAAAGGATGAAGGGAAACAGTAAGGACTGTAATAAAGACCGATATGGAGAAAACTGCATTCAGCAGGAAAATTGTTTCCTGAAATCAAATATCTCACGCAGACTATATTGTGCAGAGTGAATGACCATAATTAGTCTGCTTTGTTGTACAATAGATTACAACAAGTACAAAAACACAGCAGAGGACACTGAAGTAGCCTAATCTGAGGTGCAGATGTAGGCCAAGTGTCTCATTTATGTTTATTTGCTGCAAATCCAGTTATTGTGAATGAGCTTTGAGAGGAAAAGCAGCTTTCAAATTTGCTTTCTATTTTCTGACATCTTTGCTTTTTTTTTACAACAGAACTAAAAAGATTGAGGCCTTTCTGTAACAGGGATGTCATTGTTGTATTGAACATTTCTTTGACAGAATATACCTTAACCTCTCACTCCCATCCCCAACCCCCTTGTTATTTTACAATCTCAAGGCAAGCGTGAAGTATGCCTGGATGTTTGTCAGCTTGCCCTTGAGGTGATCTTGATTTTAAAGATGTCCGCTGATCCTTCACGACAAGTCCTTGATATCTCTCGCATTGTCGGAATTTTATTGACATGGAGAGTCATTGTTGGGAAAATCAAAGCAGAAAGTATCTCATGCAGTCACTTGGCTGGAGCTCGACACATTACAGACTCCGATCAAAACGATAAGCGTGTCTAACAGGAGGGATTTTCTTATCATACTTCATGTAGACCAATTTGTATGCACGCTGTGTGTCGTTTTATATATTTTTCTCATAAAGATAAACTTGTCAACTGGTTGGTTACTGCTCAGAAATGGGTTACATCAGGTTTGATTCGACACAGTCATGGGCAATTGGGTAAAAACATGCTAAATGCTAATAAAATGAAATTAACCAGATAGCAACATAACAAGAGAGGAGTAAACACATGTATTTTTGGGCAAATTTATCTGTCACTATTAAGTAGCTGCTAGTAAAATTATCCAGATGCTAATATGGACCAGTTTTGGGGCTTTCCGTCATTCTCAAAAACTACAAAACTAGTTTATAACAGCCTCTTTCCCTAATTTTTTACCATTACCTGTAGATAGCTGGTTAGCAGTGCAAGCTTGTGCCTTTTACTGTGTCTAGCCAGTATTTTTTTGTAAATGAACCTCACCATGCTTAGCGAAAGTGATTTTTTTTTAAATACAGGCTAAAAATGAGTCACTGCAGATATCTGACACACCCATGGACAGCAGGGCAAAACTATGCTAATGCTAATAATGAAATAAAATTAGCCATATTAATGCGTATAGATAGCAAAATAACAAGAGACCAGTTGGCTTTCTCCTTATCTTTTGGTGTTGATAAAAAATAAAAAATAAAACTGCTGTATTTTGGTGCAAATTCATGGTCACTTGGTAGCAACTAGTCAGATTAGCAGGATGCTAACAGACCGGTTGTGTGACATGCCCTCATCCTCAAAAAGGACAAAACTAGTTAAGAACATCTGCTTTTACAGTTGCTTCCTTTACCTGAAGTTAGCTGGTTTGCGGTGCAGAACATAGCCCCCTTGTTTCTGAGCGTTTTCAAGTGCGAGTGAGGCGACAAATGGTAAATCTTCTGTACCCGCTCGAAGGATGATGATATGATACAAGCCTATTTACGGCCAAAGCACAAAAGCGCATTCGCCACAGTCCGCAGACTCAGTCACTCAGCCGACGCTTTCAGCCTCCCGGCTTGGAGCTGCGAGCACCATCAATCCGTTTTATTCTGTTGACCTTTCTCTAATCTCAGTCTGTATAAAGCGGCTCCCACAGACACGAACTTCATGTCTGGCTCATCACTCGAAGGATCATCACCGTTTATAAAAAAAGGACTAAGAGTAATAGTGACAGTAAACAAGCTGCGGGGAGAGTCTATTTTAAGGCATTTGTTTCCCACATTTACAGCTGTCTAAAAAGTATTTTAAAACATAAAACCGAAACAAAGCACTGCAACTCTGAGCCAGGGAGCCGGGTTAACAATTTAATCAGATTATAGGCCTAGTGTTGTCAACGAGCCAAGGTAGTTAAATAATATATCAAAGTAATTATGTTTTCCAGGATGTTGGAATGACCCAATGTGAGCTTTAATTGCACGGATAAAAAGATATGTAAACAAATGATGGGAGAATACTAATTATCAGGGTTTAAACTTGAATAATAAATAAATGTATTACAGTTTAGCGTTTTATCATTTTAAAATAGAATTTTGTAGAGAACTGCTTATACTGTATATATATATATATATATATATATATATATATTACCTTCTTTGTCTCCAGATTGCTATTTTGTGGACTGTTATTCCAATTTAACCAGTCAATTGGCCATGATCAGACTGGCAGCTTACAGACGCTCATCATCACGTCATCCAGTCAGCCGCGGCTGAGACTGCGAGTCTAACGTTATATTCGCTGATCAGCGCGGCTGACTGGATGAGCGTCTGTAAGCTGCCAGTCAGATCACGGCCATTTGACTGGCTTAATCGGGACAACAGTACCCAAAACACCAATCATACACAAGAATAAAAGCATGACATTATATTCATAATAAGAAAACAATTTATTTCCTTTTAGTGAGAGTGTCAGGCAACGCGTTAGACTGTCTAAGCCTCGGCTGACTGGATGAGCGTCTGCAAGCTACCAGTCTGATCACGGCCATTTGACTGGTTTGATCGGGATAACAGTACCCAAAACACCAATCATACACAATAATAAAGGCATGACATTATATTCATAATAAGAAAACAATTTATTTCCTTTTAGCGAGAGTGTCAGGCAACGCGTTATATTCGCTGATCACCCGCGGCTGACTGGATGAGCGTCCAGCAAGCGTCTGCGCTGCCAGTCTGATCGCGGCCATTTGACTGGTTTAATCGGTACAACAGTACCCAAAACACCAATCATACACAAGAATAAATGCATGACATTATATTCATAATAAGAAAACAATGTATTTCCTTGTAGAAAACAATGTATTTCCTTGTAGCGAGAGTGTCAGGCGACGCGTTAGACTCGCAGTCTCAGCCGTGGCTGACTGGATGAGCGTCTGTAAGCTGCCAGTCTGATCATGGCCATTTGACTGGTTTAATCGGGACAACAGTACCCAAAACACCAATCATACACAAGAATAAAAGCATGTACAGTGAGGACGGGTATCGCATGAAACCCCTGTAAACACACACACAGGTATCTGATGCACATGTACAGTTAGGACAGGTATCGCATGAAGCCCCTGTAAACACACACACAGGTATCTGATGCACATGTACAGTGAGGACAGGTATCGCATGAAACCCCTGTAAACACAGACACAGGTATCTGATGCACATGTACAGTGAGGACGGGTATCGCATGAAACCCCTGTAAACACACACACAGGTATCTGATGCACATGTACAGTTAGGACAGGTATCGCATGAAACCCCTGTAAACACACACACAGGTATCTGATGCACATGTACAGTTAGGACAGGTATCGCATGAAACCCCTGTAAACACACACACAGGTATCTGATGCAGATGTAAAGTTATGACAGGTATCGCATGAAACCCCTGTAAACACACACACAGGTATCTGATGCACATGTACAGTGAGGACGGGTATCGCATGAAACCCCTGTAAACACACACACAGGTATCTGATGCACATGTACAGTTAGGACAGGTATCGCATGAAACCCCTGTAAACACACACACAGGTATCTGATGCACATGTACAGTTAGGACAGGTATCTCATGAAACCCCTGTAAACACACACACAGGTATCTGATGCAGATGTAAAGTTATGACAGGTATCGCATGAAACCCCTGTAAACACACACACAGGTATCTGATGCACATGTACAGTGAGGACAGGTATCGCATGAAACCCCTGTAAACACACACACACACAGGTATCTGATGCACATGTACAGTTAGGACAGGTATCGCATGAAGCCCCTGTAAACACACACACAGGTATCTGATGCACATGTACAGTTAGGACGGGTATCTCATGAAACCCCTGTAAACACACACAGGTATCTGATGCACATGTACAGTTAGGACAGGTATCGCATGAAACCCCTGTAAACACACACACAGGTATCTGATGCAGATGTAAGTTAGGACAGGTATCGCATGAAACCCCTGTAAACACACACACAGGTATCTGATGCACATGTACAGTTAGGACAGGTATTGCATAAAACCCCTGTAAACACACACACAGGTATCTGATGCACATGTACAGTTAGGACAGGTATTGCATAAAACCCCTGTAAACACACACACAGGTATCTGATGCACATGTACAGTTAGGACGGGTATTGCATAAAACCCCTGTAAACACACACACACAGGTATCTGATGCACATTTACAGTTAGGACAGGTATTGCATAAAACCCCTGTAAACACACACACAGGTATCTGATGCACATGTACAGTTAGGACGGGTATCGCATGAAACCCCTGTAAACACACACACACAGGTATCTGATGCACATTTACAGTTAGGACAGGTATCGCATGAAACCCCTGTAAACACACACACAGGTATCTGATGCACATGTACAGTTAGGACGGGTATCTCATGAAACCCCTGTAAACACACACACAGGTATCTGATGCACATGTACAGTTAGGACAGGTATCTCATGAAACCCCTGTAAACACACACACAGGTATCTGATGCAGATGTAAAGTTATGACAGGTATCGCATGAAACCCCTGTAAACACACACACAGGTATCTGATGCACATGTACAGTTAGGACGGGTATCGCATGAAACCCCTGTAAACACACACACAGGTATCTGATGCACATGTAAAGTTATGACAGGTATCGCATGAAACCCCTGTAAACACACACACAGGTATCTGATGCACATTTACAGTTAGGACAGGTATCGCATGAAACCCCTGTAAACACACACAGGTATCTGATGCACATTTACAGTTAGGACAGGTATCGCATGAAACCCCTGTAAACACACACAAAGGTATCTGATGCACATTTACAGTTAGGACAGGTATCGCATGAAACCCCTGTAAACACACACACAGGTATCTGATGCACATGTACAGTTAGGACAGGTATCGCATGAAACCCCTGTAAACACACACACAGGTATCTGATGCACATGTACAGTTAGGACAGGTATCGCATGAAACCCCTGTAAACACACACACAGGTATCTGATGCACATGTACAGTTAGGACAGGTATCGCATGAAACCCCTGTAAACACACACACAGGTATCTGATGCACATGTACAGTTAGGACAGGTATCGCATGAAGCCCCTGTAAACACACACACAGGTATCTGATGCACATGTACAGTTAGGACAGGTATCGCATGAAGCCCCTGTAAACACACACACAGGTATCTGATGCACATTTACAGTTAGGACAGGTATCGCATGAAACCCCTGTAAACACACACACAGGTATCTGATGCACATGTACAGTTAGGACAGGTATCGCATGAAGCCCCTGTAAACACACACACAGGTATCTGATGCACATGTACAGTTAGGACAGGTATCGCATGAAGCCCCTGTAAACACACACACAGGTATCTGATGCACATTTACAGTTAGGACAGGTATCGCATGAAACCCCTGTAAACACACACACAGGTATCTGATGCACATGTACAGTTAGGACAGGTATCGCATGAAGCCCCTGTAAACACACACACAGGTATCTGATGCACATTTACAGTTAGGACAGGTATCGCATGAAACCCCTGTAAACACACACACAGGTATCTGATGCACATGTACAGTTAGGACGGTATCTCATGAAACCCCTGTAAACACACACACAGGTATCTGATGCACATGTACAGTTAGGACAGGTATCTCATGAAACCCCTGTAAACACACACACAGGTATCTGATGCAGATGTACAGTTAGGACAGGTATCGCATGAAACCCCTGTAAACACACACACAGGTATCTGATGCACATGTACAGTTAGGACAGGTATCGCATGAAGCCCCTGTAAACACACACACAGGTATCTGATGCACATGTACAGTTAGGACGGGTATCTCATGAAACCCCTGTAAACACACACAGGTATCTGATGCACATGTACAGTTAGGACAGGTATCGCATGAAACCCCTGTAAACACACACACAGGTATCTGATGCAGATGTAAAGTTATGACAGGTATCGCATGAAACCCCTGTAAACACACACACAGGTATCTGATGCACATGTACAGTTAAGACAGGTATCTCATGAAACCCCTGTAAACACACACACAGGTATCTGATGCAGATGTAAAGTTAGGACGGGTATCGCATGAAACCCCTGTAAACACACACACACAGGTATCTGATGCACATGTACAGTTAGGACGGGTATCGCATGAAACCCCTGTAAACACACACACAGGTATCTGATGCACATGTACAGTTAGGACGGGTATCGCATGAAACCCCTGTAAACACACACACACAGGTATCTGATGCACATTTACAGTTAGGACAGGTATCGCATGAAACCCCTGTAAACACACACACAGGTATCTGATGCACATGTACAGTTAGGACAGGTATCGCATGAAGCCCCTGTAAACACACACACAGGTATCTGATGCACATGTACAGTTAGGACGGGTATCTCATGAAACCCCTGTAAACACACACACAGGTATCTGATGCAGATGTACAGTTAGGACAGGTATCGCATGAAACCCCTGTAAACACACACACAGGTATCTGATGCACATGTACAGTTAGGACGGGTATCGCATGAAACCCCTGTAAACACACACACAGGTATCTGATGCACATGTAAGTTAGGACAGGTATCGCATGAAACCCCTGTAAACACACACACAGGTATCTGATGCACATGTACAGTTAGGACAGGTATCGCATGAAACCCCTGTAAACACACACAGGTATCTGATGCACATTTACAGTTAGGACAGGTATCGCATGAAACCCCTGTAAACACACACACAGGTATCTGATGCACATGTACAGTTAGGACAGGTATCGCATGAAACCCCTGTAAACACACACACAGGTATCTGATGCACATTTACAGTTAGGACAGGTATCGCATGAAACCCCTGTAAACACACACAGGTATCTGATGCACATTTACAGTTAGGACAGGTATCGCATGAAACCCCTGTAAACACACACACAGGTATCTGATGCACATTTACAGTTAGGACAGGTATCGCATGAAACCCCTGTAAACACACACACACAGGTATTTGATGCACATGTACAGTTAGGACAGGTATCGCATGAAACCCCTGTAAACACACACACAGGTATCTGATGCACATGTACAGTTAGGACAGGTATCGCATGAAACCCCTGTAAACACACACACAGGTATCTGATGCACATGTACAGTTAGGACGGGTATCGCATGAAACCCCTGTAAACACACACACAGGTATCTGATGCACATGTACAGTTAGGACAGGTATCTCATGAAACCCCTGTAAACACACACACAGGTATCTGATGCAGATGTAAAGTTAGGACAGGTATCGCATGAAACCCCTGTAAACACACACACAGGTATCTGATGCACATGTACAGTTAGGACGGGTATCGCATGAAACCCCTGTAAACACACACACAGGTATCTGATGCACATGTACAGTTAGGACAGGTATCGCATGAAACCCCTGTAAACACACACAGGTATCTGATGCACATGTACAGTTAGGACGGGTATCGCATGAAACCCCTGTAAACACACACACAGGTATCTGATGCAGATGTACAGTTAGGACAGGTATCACATGAAACCCCTGTAAACACACACACAGGTATCTGATGCACATGTACAGTTAGGACAGGTATCGCATGAAACCCCTGTAAACACACACACAGGTATCTGATGCACATGTACAGTTAGGACAGGTATCGCATGAAACCCCTGTAAACACACACACAGGTATCTGATGCACATGTACAGTTAGGACAGGTATCGCATGAAACCCCTGTAAACACACACACAGGTATCTGATGCACATGTACAGTTAGGACAGGTATCGCATGAAACCCTTGTAAACACACACACAGGTATCTGATGCACATGTACAATTATGACAGGTATCGCATGAAGCCCCTGTAAACACACACACACACAGGTATCTGATGCACATGTACAGTT
This sequence comes from Pimephales promelas, assembly GCF_016745375.1. Next base: position 1,950,526 of record NW_024121521.1, on the reverse strand, counting down.
AGGACGGGTATCTCATGAAATGAAGTTGTATTAACTAAGTTCGGGAGGAGCACGTTCAGATAATTGACACGAGTGGACAGCAATCAGCAATCAATGATAAGAGGGTACAAATAGACTCAGCAGTCTTACCTCGATCCATTGACAGTTTGCAGCATCCCTCCTCCACCCCTTCTCCACACTCCTAGTTCTCCACACTCCTCTTTCTAAAAATCACTTACATATGGGGGGAGTACTCTGGGTTCGGGCAGAATTCCGAGCTCGGAGCCCTCCTTCCGGACAGCACGCCAAATATGCATTGAATCTTACTCACTCAAAATTATATGTAAGTGTGAACTCGTGAAACCCCTGTAAACACACACACAGGTATCTGATGCACATGTACAGTTAGGACAGGTATCGCATGAAACCCCTGTAAACACACACACAGGTATCTGATGCACATGTACAGTTAGGACAGGTATCGCATGAAACCCCTGTAAACACACACACAGGTATCTGATGCACATGTACAGTTAGGACAGGTATCGCATGAAACCCCTGTAAACACACACACAGGTATCTGATGCAGATGTAAAGTTAGGACAGGTATCGCATGAAACCCCTGTAAACACACACACAGGTATCTGATGCACATGTACAGTTAGGACAGGTATCGCATGAAACCCCTGTAAACACACACAGGTATCTGATGCAGACGTACAGTTAGGACAGGTATCTCATGAAACCCCTGTAAACACACACACAGATATCTGATGCAGATGTAAAGTTATGACAGGTATCGCATGAAACCCCTGTAAACACACACACAGGTATCTGATGCAGATGTAAAGTTATGACGGGTATCGCATGAAGCCCCTGTAAACACACACAGGTATCTGATGCACATGTACAGTTAGGACGGGTAACGCATGAAGCCCCTGTAAACACACACACAGGTATCTGATGCAGATGTACAGTTAGGACGGGTTTCACATGAAACCCTGTAAACACACACACAGGTATCTGATGCAGATGTACAGTTAGGACGGGTTTCGCATGAACCCCTGTAAACACACACACAGGTATCTGATGCACATGTACAGTTAGGACAGGTATCGCATGAAACCCCTGTAAACACACACACAGGTATCTGATGCAGATGTACAGTTAGGACGGGTATCTCATGAAACCCCTGTAAACACACACACAGGTATCTGATGCACATGTACAGTTAGGACAGGTATCGCATGAAACCCCTGTAAACACACACACAGGTATCTGATGCACATGTACAGTTAGGACGGGTATCTCATTAAATGAAGTTTTATTAACTAAGTTCGGGAGGAGCACGTTCAGATAATTGACACGAGTGGACAGCAATCAGCAATCAATGATAAGAGGGTACAAATAGACTCAGCAGTCTTACCTCGATCCATTGACAGTTTGCAGCATCCCTCCTCCACCCCTTCTCCACACTCCTAGTTCTCCACACTCCTCTTTCTAAAAATCACTTACATACGGGGGGAGTACTCTGGGTTCGGGCAGAATTCCGAGCTCGGAGCCCTCCTTCCGGACAGCACGCCAAATATGCATTGAATCTTACTCACTCAAAATTATATGTAGTGTGAACTCGTGAAACCCCTGTAAACACACACACAGGTATCTGATGCACATGTACAGTTAGGACGGGTATCGCATGAAACCCCTGTAAACACACACACAGGTATCTGATGCAGATGTACAGTTAGGACGGGTATCGCATGAAGCCCCTGTAAACACACACACAGGTATCTGATGCACATGTACAGTTAGGACAGGTATCGCATGAAACCCCTGTAAACACACACAGGTATCTGATGCAGACGTACAGTTAGGACAGGTATCGCATGAAACCCCTGTAAACACACACACAGGTATCTGATGCAGATGTACAGTTAGGACAGGTATCGCATGAAACCCCTGTAAACACACACACACAGGTATCTGATGCACATGTACAGTTAGGACAGGTATCGCATGAAGCCCCTGTAAACACACACACAGGTATCTGATGCAGATGTAAAGTTATGACGGGTATCGCATGAAGCCCCTGTAAACACACACACAGGTATCTGATGCACATGTACAGTTAGGACGGGTATCGCATGAAACCCCTGTAAACACACACAGGTATCTGATGCAGACGTACAGTTAGGACAGGTATCGCATGAAACCCCTGTACACACACACAGGTATCTGATGCAGACGTACAGTTAGGACAGGTATCGCATGAAACCCCTGTACACACACACAGGTATCTGATGCACATGTACAGTTAGGACGGGTATCGCATGAAACCCCTGTAAACACACACACAGGTATCTGATAGAGATGTAAAGTTATGACAGGTATCACATGAAACCCCTGTAAACACACACACAGGTATCTGATGCAGATTTCAGTTAGGACGGGAATCTCATGAAACCCCTGTAAACACACACACAGGTATCTGATGCACATGTACAGTTAGGACAGGTATCGCATGAAACCCCTGTAAACACACACAGGTATCTGATGCAGATGTACAGTTAGGACAGGTATCGCATGAAACCCCTGTAAACACACACACAGGTATCTGATGCAGATGTAAAGTTATGACAGGTATCGCATGAAACCCCTGAAAACACACACACACAGGTGTCTGATGCAGATGTAAAGTTATGACGGGTATCGCATGAAGCCCCTGTAAACACACACAGGTATCTGATGCACATGTACAGTTAGGACGGGTAACGCATGAAGCCCCTGTAAACACACACACAGGTATCTGATGCAGATGTAAAGTTAGGACCGGTATCTCATGAAACCCCTGTAAACACACACACAGGTATCTGATGCACATGTACAGTTAGGACGGGTATCTCATTAAATGAAGTTTTATTAACTAAGTTCGGGAGGAGCACGTTCAGATAATTGACACGAGTGGACAGCAATCAGCAATCAATGATAAGAGGGTACAAATAGACTCAGCAGTCTTACCTCCATCCATTGACAGTTTGCAGCATCCCTCCTCCACCCCTTCTCCACACTCCTAGTTCTCCACACTCCTCTTTCTAAAAATCACTTACATATGGGGGGAGTACTCTGGGTTTGGGCAAAATTCCGAGCTCGGAGCCCTCCTTCCGGACAGCACGCCAAATATGCATTGAATCTTACTCACTCAAAATTATATGTAGTGTGAACTCGTGAAACCCCTGTAAACACACACACAGGTATCTGATGCACATGTACAGTTAGGACAGGAATCACATGAAACCCCTGTAAACACAAACACGGGTATCTGATGCAGATTACAGTTAGGACAGGTATCACATGCACATATGCCATTTTTATAACTGACAGTACATTTCACCAGTTACCTGTCTTTGAATCATGGAATTAGTGAAAACAAGTGCAGGACTTTTATTCATATTGTATTACATTCTGGGTTGACAAATAATTCTGGTCAATAGAGAAAGGTTAATGTCATCCACTTTTAACTTCAATATAGCTACAACACAGTTTATTTTATTCGTTTCTTTTTATAATTTTGTTAAATGTGTGCCAGGGATCATGGCGTATTCCAATATTTCTGGTTGTTTAATAGCGAGATTGTGTAATATTAGCGTGTGACTTTGAAATAATTAACTTTGACATGACATAAAAAATTAATTTTAACCGGATTGTTTCTTAGCGACAAAAACGAAAACCATTGGTGTAATGTTATCCTCAATACACTTAGCGCGGGGAAAAAAAAGAAAAAAAAAACACTTAGCGTGCATGTCCGGTGACCTATGGAAATTTGTATTTAGGAGAACGCCTACTCTACAACGTCACGCTTTTTACGCTGTACTGAAACCCCTGGAAATAAGTGACTTCCCGTCGGCATGAGCAAGAGCAGCAGCATGAGTGTGAGCATGAGCAGTGTGAGCATGAGCAGTGTGAGCATGAGCAGTGTGAGCATGAGCAGTGGGAGTATGAGCAGTGGGAGCATGAGCAGTGGGAGTATGAGCAGTGTGAGTATGAGCAGTGGGAGTATGAGCAGTGTGAGCATGAGCAGTGTGAGTATGAGCAGTGTGAGCATGAGCAGTGTGAGTATGAGCAGTGTGAGCATGAGCAGTGTGAGTATGAGCAGTGGGAGTATGAGCAGTGTGAGCATGAGCAGTGTGAGCATGAGCAGTGTGAGCATGAGCAGTGTGAGCATGAGCAGTGTGAGTATGAGCAGTGTGAGTATGAGCAGTGTGAGTATGAGCAGTGTGAGCATGAGCAGTGTGAGCATGAGCAGTGTGAGTATGAGCAGTGCGAGCATGAGCAGTGTGAGCATGAGCAGTGTGAGTATGAGCAGTGTGAGCATGAGCAGTGTGAGCATGAGCAGTGTGAGTATGAGCAGTGCGAGCATGAGCAGTGTGAGCATGAGCAGTGTGATTATGAGCAGTGTGAGCATGAGCAGTGTGAGTATGAGCAGTGTGAGTATGAGCAGTGTGAGTATGAGCAGTGTGAGTATGAGCAGTGTGCGTCAGCCGTAGCATGAGTGCAGTGCGAGGCATGAGTGCAGTGCGAGGCATGAGTGCAGTGCGAGGCATGAACTTCGTCATGAGCGCCAGCGTTAGCATCAGCTTGGCTGCATGAGCAAATGAGCATGAGCAGCATGTGCAGCATAAGCATGAGCAGCATGAGCAGCATAAGCAAGTGCAACATGAGCGGTATGAGGAGCAGCATCAGCGTCAGCGTCACGATCAGCAGGAGCGCCAGCATGTGCGTCAGCGTCAGCTGTAGAATTAGCGTCAGCATGAGCAGCATGAGCCGATGAGCATGAGCAGCATGTGCACCATAAGCATTCAGCAGCATGTGCATGAGCGTCAGCTTGTCATGTGAGCGTCAGCAACATCGTCAGCAACATCGTCAGCGTCATCGTCAGCATCATCGTCAGCATCATCGTCAGCGTCAATCGTCAGCGTCATCGTCAGCGTCATCGTCAGCGTCATCGTCGGCATCATCGTCGGCATCAGCGCGGCGTGAGCGTCCGCGTGAGCTTCGGTGTGAGCTTCGGAATGACCTTCGACATGACCTTCGGAATGACCTTCGGAATGAGCTTCGGAATGAGCTTCGGAATGACCTTCGGAATGACCTTCGGAATGAGCTTCGGAATGAGCTTCGGAATGAGCTTCAGAATTAGCTTCGTCATGAGCTTCAGCATCACATCACTAGAGTTCTGTATCTAAGTAATCCCACGGCAGAACTAACCCAGCCACAGACATTGAAGCTCTTTTAACTACCCGGACCAAACCATTTTGATAATTACAGGGGTAATCACAAGACTTCTCATTCTATTACAGCAAACATAAAAGGGGAAAATATATACAGCAATACACGGACACGAATGAACATAAGAATAACATTTATTCATAAAGCAACAAAGAAAATACACTTAGACATTCATACATAAAACACCTCCTTTAAACACATGTGAATTAACACACAACCTCAACTTATATTGTCCTGAAAACTACATTTCCCATAGTTCTCCACGAGATATAAAGGACACCAGGAAAAGGCCGCACCCTTTTTTATTCCAGACTGTTCCTTGCTGCTGTCATGCATCCCAGCTAAACCAAAGGTAAGATATATATAACAAACTTAAATAAAACTCCTGCCGATCGACTGTCCTGCACAGTTCATCTCCAACCCAAATCAAACACAGCTGCCTTTAATTTTCAAGTGATCCTGAAGACCTTAAATGGTTTCTTTAGGTGTGTTTGATTAGGTTTGAGATAAACTGCAGGACAGTAGATCGGCAGGAGCAGACACACTTGGACTACGTTTACACGGAAACGATACTGAAGAGAAAACGCAAAAGTGGCGTTGTGTCATCACCAGAGTATGGGAGTGGAGTGGGAGCGGAGCGAGGAGTGGAGCGGCATGATTTTGAATGGAGCGCGGAGCGGATTTTTTAAAAGTCGGAGCGTCGTGGTTTTCACTCGCTCCGAGCGCGCTCCACTACCGCTCTATCACGAGGACAATTCATGCCAACGGCTCATTATAGAACTGAATTTTTAGTAAGGATTCACGTGTTAAACACATTACGCTAGCATGACACAGATGGATCACTCAAATCAGAAAAAAAATGTGAGGGTTATGATGACGCCGATGGACATGAGTGGCTGCGGGAGGTTATGTTATCAAGCCTGTACTGAATATGAGCGGGCGCCACGATCTCATGAAAGTGCGAATCTATAGCACACATTTTATTTCTCGTGCCTATTATTATATGCCAAAAAATTGTTTGTGCGTGCAAATGACGCACACTAAACCCCTTGGTTAGGATGGGTGTGAAGTGCGTTCTTGCCATTAAGTGCGTATCGTAGGCTATGCCCACGAGAAATAAAAGATAGCCTACGCACTTTCATGAGATGGGGCGCTGGATCGGGCGGGGTGAAAGCACATTTTAAACAGGTAACACTTTTTCACCAACGCAATCGCTTTCTCACTAATGCATTGCATTCAAACAAATGTAATCATACAGTCGGCTACCTGTCAGTATTTGATTTTAAATGAGCATGAATCTGTGAGAAATGTAGCGACCCGTAGATAAATAACTGATGAAAACGTAGTTTTTTCTTCTTTCCGAACAAAATGTGCTCTGCAAAAAGCAGCAATGATATTTAATTTATAATGCTGATAACCTGTAATAAGCATAGCATATGTCATAGGAAAAGTTTGCACACTATCCAAATCCAATAAACAACAATTGCAACTATTCTCCTAACGTTGTTTTTTTATTTATTTACTATGCCTATGTATCTATTATGATGAGGAGACATTTTGTGAGATTTTAAAGCATACTTAAATACTTTATTCGGAATTTCCTTGGGGAGCGAACACGGAGCGGTGTTTCTGATATCAGTGAGCGAGGAGTGGAGCGGGAGCGGTAAATGGTGAACCCGGAGCGGAGTGATTATATAATGCTTGGAGCGTGGAGGGGAAATGGTTGCCGCTCCACTCCGCTCACATACTCTGGTCATCACTTTTTATTCTGCGTTAAGACGAGCGTTTTGTGTAGGAAATCCGCGTGCAAACGGTGACGCAAAGTGTGTGAAATTCAATGTAGTATGCACTTCAGGCGGCTAGGAGTGCATACTACAACAACACCAAGTCCACGCGCCTGCGTACAAACTTCACAGTCAAGCAGACTTTTGCGTTTTTACCGTTTACTCGGGAACGCGGCGGTGGAGAGTTTTTGAGGCTATGTTTACACGGAAACGATTCTGAAGAGAAAATGCAAAAGTGGCGTTGCGTCATCACTTTTTATTCTGCGTTTAGACGAGCGTTTTGTGTGTGAAATCCACGTGCAAATGGTGACGCAAAACTGTGTGAAATTCAATGTGGTATGCACTTCAGGCGGCTAGCAGGCGGCTAGCGGTCGGCTAGCAAGACCACGCGCCGGCGTACAACTTTCACCGTCAAGCAGACTTTTGCGTTTTTACCGTTTACACGGTAAAATTGTCAATTTCATTTCGAGACGGCTGCCGAGTGAGCGAGTGCTGCGAGATCTCTGCTGGCTCAATCCTTTTGCCTACTAAGCGTATTAAGATTTCCACTTATCTTTCCAAGTATTTGGTGCCATTTGTCATTGTTATATACGTGGTGAATCAAGAAAGAGATACTAAAGCGGCCTGTAGCTTCAAATCTACGAACTCTGCGATCTCACTCTTCGTTTTGTGCGAGTGGAAAAGCTGCCTTCACAATGGGTGAACCAACGGGTGAGCTAACTTACTCTTCAAATTATTTTCAACATGATGCAGCAAATGAAGCATGACATGATCTCGCACATTGACTCCAAAATAGACTCACTTCAGAAAATATACCCCCAAACCGTGAGTTTTTTCCTTTAAATTGCGCATGCGTAGGCCCGCGGTTTCTTATTGAGTGAGTGTGGGCGACGCTGGATCCTCTCTCTGGCTGCCATCGAACAGCAGAAGTGAAGGTAAGCTATTTACATAGGAGTGCATATATATTTAATTATGAGACATTACACTTCGCTTTAATTGGGCTTTCGTTTGTTTAACATGTCATTATTACTTGAAATTAAAGTTTGAATCTGTCGATGGCGTCACCATGGCGGAACACATCAAGCCGACGGTAGGCCGTTGGGCACAGATTTCAAAGTTACAAATTATACATTATTAAACATATATAAGACTCAGGTTTCAGTATTTGACCACTGTTTCTGAGAAACTTATAGTGACGGTTATGTATTAATTAATTAAAGGAGTTATGCTCCTTTAGCTCAAAAATATGCAGATTCTGAGAAATATTTATTGATTATCATAGGTTTCTGTCAGATTTCTGTATAACGTTAGAGGAATTATATTTATTGAATACACCCAAAATGGGCGGATGTAATCATACAGCCCATTCTCACCCCCAAGGCGTCACTTAACTGACGCCTTGGGAAGCATTTGGACATGCCTCAATATCTGACGCTTTAGGCGCCCTTTAGCGTCAGTTAGATGACGCCCTAGGATCGCGTGTACCCTACCCCCACCCCACACCTAAACCTAACCGCGTCATCTAACTGACGCTTTCCTTTAGCGTCAGTTAGATGACGCCGTAGGATCGCGTCATGTAAGTGACGCTAAAGGGCGCCTAAAACGTCAAATATTGAAGCATGGTCAAAGGTGACGCCTTGGGGTGAGAATGCGTTGAATCATAGCGCTGGATACTCCTCGGATGTAGTGTGTTTTCAATACACACTGGCAGCCGGCGGGCGGCTGCCAGTTAAACATAATAAATTATGTTTGTGTGCGGGCATACCATCGCTTTTTTACTTGCCATTTTTGTATTTCCTTCCACCTCAAGAAAACGTGATGTGTATATAAAAAAAAGTATTGCTTTCACAAGCTTCGTTTTAACCCCCTTTTATAATAATTTTGAAATTTTACTTTAAGGTGGGAAGCCAACCAGAGGGGATGGGGAGCAGCTGGTCGCCCTTGACCAAATTAAAAAGGCATCATTATTGGTGAGTAAATGTATAAAAGTTTTGTTTTCCCTTCTCAACGCATTAGGATTTTATAAGTTCACCACTTTAACCATAGCCTACTTGTATCAATGTTTATTAGGCATCAATGGAGACTGTATAAGGGATTATTGTTACTATATCTGCTTGGAACCTACAATACTAATTCATCGCTTGCTCAGTTCTTGATCCTAACTTTCCTTTTCTTAAGCCACGTTTCTGATTTTTCAGAATCTTCCAATTGACATGTTTACATGACGCATTTTTTAAAATGATCAGCCTTTTATCAAAAAATATGTGTCCGATCACATCTGTACTGTAAGCACTTTGGGTTCCTGATGAAGTACTATATTCTTCTTCTTCTTCTTCTTCTTCTTCTTCTTCTTCTTCTTATTATTATTATTATTATTATAGTGTCTTATTATTTTTGTCTTCTCTAGATGCTACATTGAAGAAGTGGCCGTCAGCCAGCCGAGGGGAGATGGGCACGTCTATCAATTCAAAGCTCATGGAGCTGAGAAGATCAAAAAGTTTTTTTTTTCTATCCAGTTTTTTTGTCTTATTTTTGTTTTTGTACTATTTGATCTTAAGTAAATAAATAATCTAAATGCACACATTTTGGACTATTATTTATGTTGCTTAGTAGCTATGGATTTTAATAATTATTCTAATATAGGTAAACATGTTGGTGCATGTATAGGTGAACATATATGTTCATATATACATGTACTTGTATAGGTACATATATGCATGTATATATGCACCTATATGTGTACATATATGTGTGCATACATGTACCTATATAGGTGCGTATATATGTGTACATATATGTACATATATGTGCATATATGTACATATAATATAGGAAAACGGCCAATTTTATATATATCACATATATTAAAAACATATATCAAAACCTATATTAAAACATATGTTTATATAGGTTTTTTCCATGTGGGTATATATACATACACTGTAAAAAAATATATTTTCAAGATTTGTTATCACAACATATTTTCTTTTGTCAAATCAACTTTATAATAATTTATTTAGTTGAGGTAACTTATTATTTTGAGTTTCTGATGGTTAAATGAATCTACTTCATTGTATTAACTCACTTTTTCCAGTTCAATCAACTTAAAATTTTAAGGCAACCCAGGTTACTTACTTTTTTAAGTTAAACCAACAATATTTTTTACAGTGTATATATAAACCAACTAAATAAATTATTTAAGTTGATTTGACAAAAGAAAAAATGTTGTGATTACTATAGTAATCACAACATTAAGACAACCAGGTTACTTGATTTTTTAAGTTAAACCATAAATATTTTTTTACAGTGTATTTTTATACTGTAAAATTTTTATACAGTGTATTTTTATACTGTATATATATATATATATATATATATATATATGACACCCATGCTAAAGTTGCATAAAAAGAGGAATAAAAAAATCATCATTTGGAAATTTATCTTAATGCCTTGAAATGAGGAAAAATCCAACCTTTAAAGACACCAATTTTTTTGTGTATGAATAATGTATCATAAATAAATACATGTTCTTCCTTAAAATACAGGGTGCATAAGTCAGGACACCCCTATGTTAAATTCCCATAGAGTCAGGCAGATTTTTATTTTTAAAAATCAGCTATTTCATGGATCCAGGCTAATATGCATCCTCATAAAGTTCCCTTGGCCTTTGTAATTAAAATATCCCCATCATCACACACCCTTCACCACACCTTGAGATTGGCATGGTTTTATTTCAGTTAGCCTAAGGTTTGATTTGCATTTAAAGATGATCTAATGGAAAGTAGCCCAAGCCAATCTCTAAGGTATGGTGAAGGGTGTGTGATGATGTGGGGATATTTCATTCCGAAGGCCAAGAATTAATGTCTATTAATAATTGCTTATTTTAAATTATTGTCTTCAGACTGAATAGACATTGTCATCCTTGAATAGACATGAAAAAAGTATATTTTTAAGTCAATGTGTTGTGTTTTATCTCCATTTTGCAATATATCTTGCAATTAAGTTCATCAGTCTATCAGTTCAAGGTCAATTTTACAGTTCTAATAAAATTTCCAGTCATCTCAAGCGACAACAGGGGTAGTGAATCGAGGGAAATGAACTCTTATCCTTGTTTTATTCTGCGGAACAGGGTCAGAAATGGTGCAGGAACTGACCATTTTTTGGAAGAAATAGTTTTGAAGTTAGATGAAAGTCTATGGTGTAATTTAGATAATTTGAAAGTTTTCTCTGAAGGGACCTGACCTCCCTTGACTCCAGCGTCGCAACTTGTGGAATCGGTGCCCGTTTTAGTAGTGTTTGCAGCTGAATGTAATCATGCCCATCAGCTGAATGGAACCATGCCCAGCCATCTAACAAATGCCAATTTATTGTGCAGGTAAAGATCCTGGCTCGAGTTCACTTTTAAGTCTCTGTCAAACATGACACAAAAAAGGGCAGTAAAAAAAAAAAAAAAAAAACCACACACACTCACTCATCTTGTTTGTGTGCAACATAATGAGATTACTGATTTGGGAGAAAACTGTTAAGCCTGGTGACACATTGTGGAGGGAGATCGTACATTAATCCTCGGTTTATAAGGATGCTTAAGTCATTATGCATGTGGAAAAAGATTAAAATGCATATATTCATTAGTCTTGGGACTGTTAAACAGAACTTGGCAATATTGCTGAGAATCCATTTTTCACAGTTCCCTTCACTTCCTACCAACATTTCTGATTCCTATCAAACCTGGCAGCATTTGTGACGCTTTAAAGACGGCTTGTTTAATGTCGTACATGCTAATTAGCATCACAGATGAAGAAAATAAAAAAAAAACACTGCATATCTGCACTGCTTTTAGTGGTATTCTCAAAATATTTGACGCATGAAAAAAGCTGTGATTTTTCACAATGTAACAGCAAGATAGGACTGTGAAGAGAGTGTTTTGACAGTTTTAAACCGAGCTGTGCGATTTTAGCGGGTGTAAAGGTACTTTTGTCTCTCGCATTGACCTCTGACCCCAACTGTTACCATGACGACACGTGATCTTGTCTATCCATTAGGGATGGTGAGATTCACCGATTCGCATCTTTAAATAAGTGTGCATCGGATACAAGTTGGCATTTGTATCGCGATGCACAGTAATAGTAGTGAAACGTATTGCATTGCATCGGTAGCTTCTTTTATGTATCTTTAATGTATCATATCGTTGGCTATGCATCGAGATCGAGCTATTTATTTATTTACTTTTAATTTTTGCCACAACCCATGTACAACCACTACAGCAATTATTTTATCGGCGGGAAAAGTTTGCACAGAAATTCAAGATTTTTCCCATCCTCACCGACCTTGTCTTAAAACTGATCATACGATGCAACGCCTCCTCAATGCTTTGACGCATGCGACGGCCGCGGTGCGACACTGGTGGCTTGTGTTGCCAGATTGAGTGTTTGTTTCACTACATATTAAGGCCTGTTTACGTGTGTTTTAGCCGGGTTTTCGTCTGGAAGGCTCGATAGAAATCTGGCACCCTATTGAACGAAGAGAGAGACACCATGAACGTGTTCACAGAAACGTTCATCAGCCAGTAATACAGTACGTTCAGTTCACGCTCGCCCAAAATATGAACGAGTTCAGGCACAACGCTGCCATCAAGAAAGGCCAAGCTTTTGTGACACCAATTAAAGTGTGAGAAGAAAACAGAGATGCTTGACAGAAATCTGTCTGTAATTTCCCTGCCATTAACAGTAACACACTGCTCTGAGGAACACAGACCTGCATATACTAGCACTCTGAAAGTTTCCCAGATGAAAATTAGTCATCATAAGCAATTCATAAGCTGAAAAGTCATCATTTTGGCTGTGCTACTTCAAAGCTCTGTGTGCCTGGCTGTACTTGGATGCAGACCATACTAAATCCTTGAATCATGGGACAGTATGGAAATTTACAGTTCATAGGAGTATCTAACAGAAATGCAGATATTGAAGAATTTCCTCACTATACCTAATATTAATCCAAGTATTGCCTGCAGTGTTACTTTTAAAAGTGACGTGTGACAATATTGCGTTACTCCCTAAAAAACAAACTGCTTTACTGGGTGCTTTCACATCTGTAGTTCAGTTCATTTGGTACGGGCCGAGGGGGTTTTGGTTCGTTTTCACACCACACTGATTGCTCTGGTCCGAATCAGTTGATGAGTTGATGAAACAAACCAAAATACTGTCACGTGACAACATCCATATTAAAGCCCGACCGATAAAGGATTTTGAAGGCCGATACGATACAAATATTTTTGGGTTTTAAAATCCGATATTCCAATATATCGGCTGATATTTTTTTGTATTAAATATTGTTGGATTTCACACACGTGTAAAAGAAAAGCTAACTTTTCTGCACAAGATACGTTTGATACCTTTTCTCTATGTCTAAATGTTCACTCCTCACAACTTGACTGTAACTAGAGATAAGCAGTAATCATTACTTTATTTAGGCAGAAAAAGTTCATTGTTGTTTCCAAGCTCATTAATGTTAACGTTAGCGGTCTTCCACTGATGATAGTGGCATTAGCTAGCTTTGTGGTTAGCTAGTCTATGATGAGCCATAATTTAGCAATAGATAACATCATACTGCAAATTGTAAAACATACATTTTCAATATAACAGGCCAAGGAGAGATGATTGAAGCGTGTTTTGTCTATTTTTATTTTATTTCTTAAATATTCATTTATCGGCCATTATACCCATATTTACCGATATTTACCGATTTACCGATATTTTGGAAAATGCCTAATATCGGCCCATAAATCGGTCTGGCTCTAATCCATATTACTCGTTGGCCAGATATGTCTTGAACATATTTCCATATCTACACTTTGATTGGTCAGAACGTGCGTGAAAATTCCAACAGAACTCCTGGAAGTAAACAAAGAGGATCAAGCAAAATCCAGCTGACATGCGGAGAATTCACTCACAATGTATGTTCAGAATCAACACGAGCTTTATCCATTCGCAAATCCCCTCATAAACAACAATGTATAGACGCGATATAAATAATAGATTCACTGTGCAGTCCGGACAACTTCAGTGTTTATGATGAGAGTTTTAGTGAGAGTGCAGAACACGGTCAGTTATTGGCCATTGGCTATAAAAATAATATTTTTTTTTTACTACGGCAGCTGGTTTAGTCCAAAAATGCGCAGTTATTTGGCAATTTGGTCTGTTCGAGGTCGGATCACGTTCTCACCACAAACGAAGAGTTCGTTTGAAAGCGTACCTTGTACGCTTGTTTGGTGCGCTTTTGGTGCGCACCCGAGTGCACACCTGCCCAGACGAACCGCACCATGGGGTAAAACGAACTCTAGTGCGATTTAACCAAACTAAATGAGGCAGGTGTGAAAGCACCCTTAGTTATGAATAGTTTTGTTGTATTTTTACATCTGCAGTTCATCAATGGTAGGAAAAAAAAAAAATCAGATCAGTGGCCATAATGATTGCACACACTTACTGTTTTATTTTGTTTTGTTTTGTTTGATTCTGCTAAACTAAATAGAATTCAATTAGTGACTCATTGATTTTAATGCTTTGAAAATCTCAAAAGATCAAACATTTGAAAGAGGCAAACGCTTGCTACAGTTCCTCTTTCTTGCATTCGATCTATTTCTCTCTTTCCCTCTGCCACTCTCTCTTTCTTTTGTGGTGTTAGGCTCTTTTATCTGTGGAATAATAGGAACGATGCTTTCATATTGATTGTTAGCATGAGGTAATCACTCAGAAGATGAAGATAATAAGCTCAGCAGAGAACTATAGAGAGGAACATGACTGATGCCTGGCAAAATGTTCATGCACTGGTAATGATGTCCCCCTGTATTGATTATTACTTCCCACTTACCCCGGCGTTTAGTTTACATATTTAATGAAATTCAGTTTAAAAAGCTAAAACATGTGTTCAGTCTTTTTGTGCCATGTATCTATTGCAATATCAATGTCCATCCTTCACAATTTGCCTAATGCGTTTTAGATCAAGATGTTAATCCAAGACTGATGGGGGCAATATATTTCTATGAAATATGAATTTTCAATGGAATACTCAACGCAAAGGGTTGTGGGTAAGAAGGACAGGAAGATAGTGAGGAAGCTGTTCAGGGCTGAGTGATGCAGATAAGAATATTGTTGATTAATTATTTATTTGCTATAATTTGGTTCTTTGTTTCGCCTGAAATGGCTTAATATTTTTTTATTATTTTTTTTTATTGAAAACCCGCCAAAAGTGTTTAATATAGAACTAAAATAGAGTAACAATACTATATATATATATATATATATATAATCTTAATCAGAACATTTTGTTTGATTAATGAAATTAATACTTTTATATTTTACACACACACACACACACACACACAAACTTGCCTGCCATTTTGCATGCCAGAAAATGGAAGTTACCAGCATTTCTGTTGTTATCTGATGTCACCAGGTCATTCGGTAACACAATCTCATACTTTCCTGCCCACTCGTAGGCATATTTCAGTATCACTCACGCTTTCACGGGTCACAGCAGACCACCATCAATCTCTGTCGTTCCCCTTCGCTCGCTCTCTGTTGTGCAAACACTACTCATGCCTGACGGAGCAGCGCTGCATGTTTCGCTCCCATCCAATCCATATTGACGTGTGTCATTTAGAGCTGTGGTCAATGACGAGTCTTTATCACTCCCTTCGCTCCCAATGCCCGCTGACAGCTTCCAGTCTAGAGCTTATGAAAAACACCAAAAGCTGCTTAATGGAAACTGCCTACTGCCACCGCAAATGGAAATGGAGTCAGTCCCAAGATGTGGTGGAGAAGTGCAGGTTGGGAAATGATACCTGCTGTTTGGAGCTCATCCAGAAAATCCATATGGATTGAGACGAATGCGGATTTCCATACTTTGAAGCTGGCAGTGCAGGCATATTGTGAAGGTAATGATGCAGAAGGTATGAGAGCCCTACAAATACCAGTTCGCTTTTCACCAAGTTCGTCTCAGTGTCTACGTGAGAATTCATTCGCCGATTTGTTTGAGAAAGTAAGGCATGGAATGGCTTTCACTGTCTTTTAATTGAGACTTAAGCAAACAATTTGTCTTTTTTCTTTCATTTTTACCCTCCGTCAGGTACCGTGTGATTGTATATGACACCCTGTTTGATTGATAATTAGGTTGTGGTGACTGGAGGGACTTAAAACTTTAATTATAATATGATTAAACAATGCCCCCCTCACAGATCAAGCTAACGATGCAGGAAAGCCAATTTAATCCCTGTAAGAATGACTCTGAGCATCACAGGAACGGTAATGAGAGCTTGCAGAGAGAACCCTAATATCCGCCGCATGAGGCTCGGTCTCCCTGCGAGCAGTTGTCACCACACACACACTTGAAAACTTTCTCTTTTACATTCATTGCTCTTAATAAAAGGTAATGGCCCCCAACACTGCACATTTTGCACAACACCCCCAACACTTTTGTGACATCCAATTTGGTTCATAGAATCATTTACTAAAGTGTTTCCGATAACTCTGCCCTAAACTTACTGCTTTTTTCGACAATGGCTAATTATTGTCTTTATTTGGCTCATTGGGAACATTTTTGTGGAGACATAATACGTTATCAACTTCTCTTTCTCTTCCATACGCACACACAAATACTCCCTCTGCATTTTCACCTAGAGTGATATGGCCTAAATTTTTTGTCATATGCACGTGCATTAAATTGTCTTTAAAGCATTAGATTCTCAGGTTAGGACCTCAATGGCTGGAGCTTAAACTGTAATATGTCACAACGTATGACCCCAGCAGCTTGAAACTGTAGAGCACCCGCCAGAGCCGTGTCCCCTAACTTAACCTTTCATTGGCTCCATATAATGAATCTGAATGGATCTGTCAGTCTACATCCAGGCCTAGCGGTAAAGCTGGTTCTGTCAGCCATTTTGTCCTAAGGGAAAGTGCTTTCTAACATTACAGGTGTACCTAGCTGCCCTCTAGACTTTATTTGCACTCGTTGTCGTTGGCTATAACCTTCTCTTTGCTGCCTTGCTTCACTTTGTTTTTGAATCTAACCAGCATCAAAATAGGCAAACTTGCAGCAGGTGTAGCCTACTTCTCAATTGTCATTAAATCTGGATTATGCCGTCTTTCTCGTCCCCCAGGTTTCCTCTTATTGGAAAAGTGTTTCCATGGTGAGCGTTAGTTGAGTTAGTACATATGGGTTTAACTCATCTACAATGCATAGCTGACATTTACCCAGCATGTCTTGAGAGCTCCCTGAACATACGCTAACGCCGCCTTCTGATTATTTATGTATAAATTCCGCTCATGTTGTGTGTGCTACTGTATGCAGATGATCAATTTATTAAAGGAAGAATGTATAAAGCATTTTTTAGAGTGCCTTTCAATTGATTCATATTATAAAGGCTCAATTATACTCTCAGTCTTAGCTAGGAAGCTAACCGCTGTTTGTCACCTCCATTTCAATGACTCTCACTTTTCATTAAGGCATGAGAGGTGTGTATATTACCATTATTTATCAGTATGTGCCTTCCTTGGCCCACTGTTCAATGCTCTAGTGGATTTATTCAATGGTGTCCCATCGTTTGACTGTGCGGATACAGAAGCACATGCATAATGTATGGCTACTATGCAGATGTACTTCAGACCACGTTATTTTGGCTTTTATTTTTTTTTTCAAGCACCCATGCTCAATGCATCAATGTCCCCTGTGTTTTTCCTTCCCCAGCAGTCACCTTGACATTTCGAAAGGTTAATTTGATATGTTATTCAAGTTAGCAAGTTATGAAAATAGTTATTCTCTTTAGCTGTAAATTAGCTCTCCTAAGAGCACCCCGATGAAAAAATAGCTTTAACTAGCCTTGTGTAATAGTGCACTCATCAGCTGGTCTTTAAATCTGGATGTTAGCTTATCTACCTTAGCAAGATTGGTTTGGTTGATCTATTTCGACTGTTTTAGACTATAACCTTGGACACCTGGTTAAGATTAGCTAAACCAGCTAAAGACCACATTGGGAAAGCAGAAAATGAGCTGAACATCATCTTGGATAGGTGGGAAGACCAGGTAAATCCAGCAATAGTTGAATTTCTGTAGCGGGTACATCAGCTTAATATGGTAAAATGGTGCCTTAGCCTGACCAAACCAATCAAGCTGGTCTGTTTAGATGGATTTTGGCACTTGTCATCTGTAGAAACCATCTAATGACCAGCTTGGCCATGCTGTGAGCCCAGTTAAATCTGCCTAAGATGGCTTGGTTGTCTTAATATCTTAATACTCTATGTCTTAATATAATATGTAGGTTGGTCTTTATTGATTTTACATGTTTCTAGAACAGGTTTTGGACTGAATTATCTGATAAAACTAAAGTAAAGACCAGATTGGCCATATTGGGAAAAAAAAAGAAATACACACACAACTTGGATAGGTAAGAAAGATCAGCCAAACCAGATAAAACCAGCAATGCCTTTGTAAACGAGTCTAATTTGGTTAGCTGATCTCTCAGCTTGGCCAAACCAGTTAATATGGTCCGTTTAGATGGTTTGAGTGAGTTGTGGGGCTCTGGTCTGACTTGCTAAACCAGGTAAAACCAATTAACCTTCTTTGGCTGGTTTATTATTTTTTTTGGTTTGCTTGTTAGCTTTGCATGTGGTTTCTTTTCTTTTTTTTTTAATCCTAGCTAGATTATTAGCATTCTTAGATATAGATATAGCCTTCTTTTCCCCTGCTATCTGTGGTCCACCAGAACAGACCTGTTGCGACCTATTTTTTGGGGTTGTGACCCACTAGTTTAGAACCACTAATCTAGATTATCCTATTGTCTGTAAAAAGTGGGCTATAAATTAAACATGTAGTGCATGTTATTTCTCCATTATGAACTGTTCATGACACTGCTTAGTATAAAGGAAATGTGAACTCCTCTCATTAGACATGTTAATTTAGTTTTAAAGGGTGGAGAAACTACTTAGACTCTCCTTTGATCATTATTCATCAAAGCTCCGAAATGCACAAGCAGGTTGCACTTGTCCTTGTGCGGAACGTGCCGACAAAAGTGTTTAAAGATTCACAAGAAACATGTCCCCCTCATTTGTGCAAATGAGCAACAATGCCGTTTCCCAGAGCTTACAGTTCAGCCAATTTCATATGCATGGGATTCAGCTTATATGCCTCTATCTCCTGCCCTATCTTGCAAATGAGAAAGGTTATCTCGCTTGCACCAATTGATGAATGAATGACCGTGCAAAGGTTTAGGCCGTCATGCTCCGCCAGGTTGCAGGCCAGGTGAAACATATCCTGCGGGGTTTAATATTTCGTACTCTTAAAGGGGAGAGACTCCCACTGAGATCAGATCCAGAACCTTCCGCAGCGCTGCTGGATCTTGCCGGCTGGAAGCCCTTTAAGCAAGGAGTGAGCGTAAAACGGAACAAAGGAGATTACACCCTGTTCTTTGCTCTCAGTAAATATGGTAGATAAAAGTATAAAACCAGTTTTCATACAATTTAAATCATTACAATTGGGGACTGCAGTGGAAATTTGGTTTTGTAGCCTGTAATCTGACAAAACATGTAATTAAGGATTATTCTAACAGCTAATGTTATATGTTAAAGCTAGAATTTATTCTTTTGGGAGGATTTGAACATGGATTAGTGTTTTTGGCCTTTCTAGATCTTTAACCTATTTTTTGTATTTAATTTTATATTATATTATACTTTGTATTATATTATATTATGTGATGGGCAATGATTAATCACGATTAAAGTTTGTGTGTGTATATATATATATATATATATATATATATATATATATATATATACATGCAAATATTTCCTAAATATGTACATATGTGAGTGTGTTTATTTGTATATACAAAATAATTAGTGTTTAGTGGATTAGTGTTTTTGGCCTTTTCTATATCTTTAACCTATTTTTTGTATTTAATTGTATATTATATTATATTATATTATATTATATTATATAATATTATATTATATTATATTATATTATATTATATTATATTATATTATATTATATTATATTATATTATATTGTATTGTATATTTATTTTTAAATATGCATGTACCCCTTAGTTCATCTCCCCATATTTTTTTATATTATTAAAAATTAGGGCTGTCAAACGATTAATCGCGATTAATCGCATACAAAACACACATCCTTGTATATATTTAAGAAATATTTTCATGTATATACTGTATATATATTTATATACAATTTATATTATATATAAATATAAATATTTTATATATAAATAATATTTTTTCCTAAATATATATATATATATATATATATATATACAAAATAATTATACACAGTGCACCCACATATATTTTGTAAACACAAACTTTTATTTTGGATGTGATTAATCGCGATTAATCATTTGACAGCCCTATTAAAAATACATTTCATCTAGCTTATCTGTCTCCCATGTTGGTTTGTTTGTTTGTTAAAAATATACAATCTTTAATCTAAATATCTATCTCTGACGTTTTTTTTTAAAGTATATTTTATCTCCTATTTGATCTTTTAAGTTTTGTTTACTACGTATATTATCACTGGAGGTTCGTATCCACTTAGAAATGAATGAGGGCCTTTCAATAATGATGACCTTAAAGTGAAAAAGATTGTGAAACACTGAAGGAGAAGTGAAGGAGTGAAAGAGAAGATATAAGAAGGGAAAGAGAGTAGTGTCAAGTACTGGAACGACGCCCCTGGCTCAACATTTCCAGGAAGTCCAAGACCCTCTAAACTCTCAGTGGAGCCTTCATGATCGCGGGGAGATATGTCAGAGTTGACATTTAGACATTTGGAGGAGGCTGATGTAGATGATGTCTGTTTTTGGTGCAGGAGTGGGGGTGGTTGCGCTCAAAGGTTGTTTGAAAGAGCGTGAAATGCGATACTGAGAGGGCTAGAGATGGTTGTTGTTCACCGTGATATAGCTGCACTGGGAGTAGGTGTTGGAGTCATTGGCACTGAGATGGTTCCGAAAGGAAGCCCTTCATTGGGCCAAGTGATGTAGTTGTGGGTGGAGGTTTTATGTGGGATTGACCTCACACTCTTCCGTCTGTCCAGTTAAACGTATGCAATTATAATCCCATATGTTACTTAGCACAGAGAAGATCCTTTTAGAATGCTTAATATGTTTTACTCGCACACAAGGTCCAACTTCGTGCTAATGTGGGTTTAATTAAGAAAAATTACAGGCAAATATTTATAATATATATTTGTTGATATTTAGACAATATTTATCTTGACGATTTTGTCTTTTACATGCAGGGCTCTAGCAAAGCAAATGTTTTGGGTTCAATTTGATTAAAGTAATAAAATGTGAACCTTGATTGCATTTTAAGTCATTTCGAATAAAATCATCTGCCAAAATTGCAAATGTGACAAACAAGATCGAAGTTCGAAGTCCATCTTCGTCTTGGACAAAAACGCAATCACATTGAAATTCTCATAAAAGCTGATTCAAGATTAAGGTAAAAGAAGTTATACATGAAATCCTGATTTTTCTTTGAGATGGGTTTATTCTTCAATTCACTGTCTTTGATTTAAATTGCTCATGGAATTTACATCAGCTTGATTAAGATCGTTCTTACAATTTGTCGCATTATATGACGTGGTCATTTTGCGAGACTATATTTTAGACTGTATCAAAATATAATGCCACATTTATATCACATCTTGCAGCTGAGTTTTTGGCCTAATCCAGAAGCTCATGCTTTGTTTGACTTCGTTTGCGGGACTCTGATCGCCCTAGGCATCAGTGGTGAATTTGGCACGCCGAATAGCTGGACAGACGTGGCCAGGAAAGGGCCGCAGTCCAGAAAGCATTCGTACACAAAGCCCTGGGCACAGAACGCGTTCTGGCTGCAAAATGGAAGAATGCCAGCAGCTCTTTGGGCTGTGGTTGACTGATGGGTGCTGGAAAAGTTGATGTTTAGAATAACGGTGCCCTTCACCTAGTTTGCTACTGTTTCTCTGAATGGACCTACTTGGCATTGTGTGCATATTTTGTGAGTCCTCACTAAGAACTCTATTGTGTTGTGGCAGGAAACTGGAAGGAGTGGTGTTTAACTGCAGCTGCAGTATCCGTTGGATCCAGCTGTGGCAGCAGCGAGGCGAGGCCGGACTCCATAACCAGCAGCTGTTCTGCAACAACGGAGTCTCCAAGATCCCTCTACAGCTCATGAACATCTCTCAGTGTGGTATGGGACACTTTCTGTAAATTGTGGTTGTCTTGAAAAGAATGGTTTGGCTTCAATACAAGTTAAAAGGGATACTTCACCCCAAAATTACAATTCTGAATTCTTTCAATTTTCACTGGCCTTCATCCTAACCGACATGACCTTTTTTCTTCTGTAGAACTCAAATGGTCAAATGTTGTTTTGGATCCCATTGATCATCATTTAATGGACAAAAACATGCATTTGTCAAAATATTCTCTTTTATGTTCTGCAGAAAAATCAAATTGTGTGTGAGTAAAGAATCACAGAATTGTCATTTTTGGGTGAAATCCTTTAAATGGACAATGTGTCTCTAAAATTAGGGCTGTCAAACGAATAATCGCGATTAATCGCATCCAAAATAAAAGTTTGTGTTTACATAATATATGTGGGTGCACTGTGTATAATTACTTTTACTATATATATATAAATACACACACATACTTGTGTATATATATTTAAGAAATATCTTCATGTATATACAGTACATAGATTTATATATAATTTATATTATGTATAAATATAAATATTGTATATATAAATGTATATTTTTAAATATACATGCATGTGTGTATTTATATATACGTATATATATATACACACACACACACACACACACAATATAATTATACACAGTGCAGAGTACGAAGTGGAAAAAAAAGGGTAAAAAATATAGCTTCAAAACTTATACAATTCTAAAAGTTAGCATGAGTCTAATGCGGTAAAAGTGCTTCCTGATGTTGTTTGTGTAAAATTATAGCCTATTTAATGTCATTATATTAAAAAGCTGGTAAAATATTATTATTGTTTTTAAAATAATGGATGAGTCAAAATTATTTTCTGTTCCCACATTGATGACATAATGGAATTCTTGCC
Organism: Pimephales promelas; assembly: GCF_016745375.1. Next base: position 1,927,350 of record NW_024121521.1, on the reverse strand, counting down.
ACAAATGCTGTCGATAGAATTCAGCTATTTAACTTATTTAGATTACCTTATACATATTTATATGAAAAATAATAAATTACCTGCAGCCTATTTTACATACCAATGACTGCTTGTCTATTTCCAACCAAGATTTGCCGGAAATCAGCGTGAGTCACAGTAACCTGACGGTGATAGAAGGTGACAAGGTCACAATCACCTGCAATGGATCAGCGGTGCCTGTCCCGGAAGTGGATTGGACTGTCGGTGAACTGCATTCAATTAACACACACCAAGTAAGGCAGACTTTTGCTGACTAGAAATAAACATGAACTTTTTTGATGCTTATATGTATTTATTAAGTTAATTTAGTCGACAAAATCTTTTGGATGCCAGCTAAACCAGCTTAAACCACTTGAAACTAGTAAACTGTGCTTAAAGGAGAACTCCGGTGAAAAATGAACCTTTGGTCTAATAAAAAAATGGTACCTAGTCAACTGTTCCCTGAGATTTGTTTTCATGATAATCGAATGTAAAGAGTTTTATCTCTAAAAACTGTTTAGTGTATAATGCAAGCACTGGGGGCATTTACTAAGTAAAAAGAAATCGCTAGTTTATACCACTAACAAGGCTCAAAATATCCCCACACTAACACAGTAACATAATGAGGCTCCCGACATGCAAAACAAAGCATTGAGAACTTTGTAAGTGTACAGACCGTTTAATAAGAAGATATTTTACAAAGACAGTGCACTTCGTGTATACAGACAGGAGCCATCTTAGAAAATGGTCTCGATAAGTCGATCCCCGAATGCCGTTCATACAGTTCAGAAGATCACTCAGCACGTCGTTTGTGGTTCGACTTGTCGAGACTGTTTTCCAAAGATGGCGCCGCCTGTATACACAAAGTGAACTGTATAAACTAGCGATTTCTTTTTACTTAGTAAATGCCCCCAGTACTGGCATTATACACTAAACAGTTTTAGAGATAAAACTCTTTACATTCGATTATTATGAAAACAAAACTCAGGGAACGGTCGACTAGGTACCGATGTTTTATTAGACCAAAGGTTCATTTTGCGCCGGAGTTCTCCTTTAAGCTATTTTTTTTTTTTCCCTGCTGGATGGGCAGTACAGCCTTAAAATGACTTTACCTCTTATCCCTTACAGCCTGATTTTATTCATTTCGAATAAAATATGGCGTTTACCATGACTCAGATCTATTAAATGATCCACTTGAGCCTTACAGTGACTAGTTAAACCATAAACCATTTGTTGAATCTGTGCAAGCATGGTTTTGTTTTCAGAAGCTATTGTGTCCTCCTCTCTTCCAGTCCAATCAATATCCACCGAATGTCCACTCCATCAACTTAACTCTGGTCAATGTCAGCCGAGACGATAACAGCTTCATGCTGACCTGCATTGCAGAGAATATAGTTGGGATGACTAATGCCTCAATACAGCTTTCAGTGCAGTGTAAGTGCCTCTTTTTTGCTTCTATGCCTCTCAAATGCCTTTACATTCAGCCTCACTTCCTCTAACGTGCCAATTCTACCTTTTTGCCTCAGAGTAGCTCACTGAACACTGTCTCTGCCTCTTTAGCTTGATACTGTCAATTGCTACTGTGCCTCATGGCTACCAACTCTTGCCTTTGTTTTAAAGGGTAGGCATTTATGGAGGAAAGATCACCAAAAAGCTTGCTTTCTTTTTTTTTCGTCTTAGAAGTAGTGAGTATTATTGATTGAAATAGCTCTGGGGAATGCAGAATCAATTCTAGAACAAGGTAGGGGTGAGGTGTGTATTTTTTGTTGTTGTTATTATTAAAATACTTACTATTATTTCAACTTAACATGTAGGCAACTCTGAGTAAGTCATTGGCTGTGTCCGAAATCTCCACTCCAACCACTACTCTAGGGAGTAGAGCAGTATATAGTGAGCTCACCAGCATAAAAACCACTTTCGGACACTACTCGATTGTCTCTCGGCGCCGTTGATTACGTCATTGCTGTCGCCCGTCCGTCTTTTTTACGATCAACGCAATGCATGATGGTATGTAGGGCTTGGGTTAGTGACCATCGGTTGTACACTACTTTTCAAAATGCATTCTGGGATACATTGAGTGGACTATATAGGGTATAATAATCATCACTATACATTCGGACAGCACTACAAAATGGCGAGCTCACTATATAGTGAGTAGTGGGAGATTTCGGACACAGCCATTGTGTCGGTTGATGTTGCTGAAAAGTGTAACCACTGTGGCTCTAGTGATTTCAAAGCATTGCAGTTTGATTAAGTATTCTGACCAGCACAGCAGTGTTGTAGTCGAGACCACCTCACTCGAGTCCGAGTCGACACCGAGACCAGAGAGAGTCGAGTCCGAGTCAAGACCGAGTCCATAGAGAGTCGAGTCCGAGTCGAGTCCGAGACCAGAGACGGTCGAGTCCGAGTCGAGACCGAGACCAGTGAGGGTTGATTACCTAATTTACTTTTATTTACTTAGAGAAATCCTTTTTTTTTTTTTTTTTTTTACTGAATTTACTTAGAGTTTAAAAAATATGATCAGTTTAGGGTAAAAAGGCCACATAGTAGGTGGTGTTAAAAGTAATTTTATTACAATTTGTCATGCGCAGTTGCGCACTAGAAAATCACCAATCACTGGGCATGTCAATCAATTTAAATAAATATTTTATTAACATACATTAATAATCATGAAAAATATTTTTAATTGAACTCGAGTGGACTCGGGAATAATTCCGAGTCCTAAAAAAAAAAAATGTTAGAGTACGAGTCAATTCCGAGTCTAAATGGACACGAGTCCATGACAAGACCATTAAAATATGGTCTCGAGACCGAGTCCGAGACGAGTCCGAGTCTCGAGTACTACAACACTGCAGCACAGCATAGCAACTGGCTCAGCCAATGGGATGTGTTTGGGGCGGAGCTATCTGATTGACTGACCAATGACAGAGAGAGAGAGAGAGTGTGTCATGAAAACCTGTTTGACAACAGATGGTTTTGACATACTTACATGGCAATTCTTTTACGTTTTGGTGAATTGGTGACTAATTGACATAAATTTGTACAATCTCACACGATCTGCGTTTTTTTGTTGTTGTTTTTTTTCACATGATACAAATTCATATGAAATCACCACCTTCATAAGATCAGGTTGAATTGCTTGAGATTGTTTTTGTTAGGTGATGTTAGTTCACACTTCAACTCTTAAATATTTTGTATATGGTCTCTCTTTATCAAACCAAATTCTATAAATCATAGTGAGGCTATTTAAATTGCTTATGAATTCATTAGAAATTGGTTCACCAGAAACAATCCTACTCCTACACCAAAAAACAAAATAAACAAGAACTCATGTCCAACACAACCCTATGTGTTGTAGGAAAGTCATTTGTGTAGTTTATTGATCTATGAAAGCGAGAGCTGTTCTTCATCTGGACTTTTCACACGAAAAAAGGCTGTAAGTGAAATATTAGAGAGATTTATCAATGTTATCATGGTTCAGTGTGTAGTAGGCAACATGTGATTGCTTTGTGGCAGAGTTTGGTGGTGTATTTTCTGTGTTTGTGTGTTGGCAAGGATATGCCGGGGTCTTAGAAATCAGAAACTTGGAAATGTTCCAGTTTTTGTTCACCTAAAATATGTTTTTGCTTTATATTATATTACTCTTGGAAATAAAAAATCAATGCATGCAGCATTTTTTGGCATTAAGTTTATTTTTCCCATATGGGGTATGAATGCAAAAAATAATGTCCCAAATGAAAAAAATAAAATGAAAGAAACAACAATTCTGAGGCAATAAGCAACTATGCCTCTAATCAAACATATATACCCCTGAGAAACAATAAAACAAAGAAAAAGCCAAGAACAAAGACATAATCTGCCTCAAAGTATCCATATATAAAGACGTGGCTCTACACATCACATTTTGACATCCAGTAATAAAACTTTAGTTGATCTAATTAAATGAAAAAAATAAAATAAAATAAAAAATACTCCAGAACTGACTAACTTGGTGATGTAATGACTAACTGTTCTGCATATTAAAACTATTTGAGTTAACGGCATACACTGTCACAATCAGATAATAAAGTGATATAAATATGAATACCACTATTGCCATTAATTAAAATAAATCGAAAAATTTACAACATCCACACTACAACATCACACCATCAAACAACAGCTGTTTTCTCCCACTTGGTTTGAAGTAAGGCAATTATAGACTTCCTTATATGAACACAGCTACAATTACAATGTAATGTGAGGTCGCCGTGTTGAATCTGTATTTACATTTATACTGAACAGTGTTGGCCAACAACAATGTAAGATGATTCTTCCCACATTCTATCTATTGACCGCATGAGATTTGCTTAGAGCGGCAAATTCTGTGGAAATAAGAGCAAGTCACTCTCTCTCTCTCTCTGTTTCTCTATTTGTCTTTGTCCTTGAGATTGGAGAAAAGTCACAGAAATCAAGGGATGCCAATTGATTAAAAGTTTTAGAAGTACAATACTTTTCAAAACTTGAAAAAAAAGATTTTTTTCTTCGGGAGAAGTCTCGGTTTCACTTTATTTTGATGGTCCCTTTAAAGGGATACTCCACCGTTTTTTTCATATTAAACTATGTTATTTCCTTAACTAAGACGAGTTGATACATACCTCTCTTTTCTCTGTGTTTGTACTCAATCGCTGTGGCGCGCGAGACACTTTGATAGCACTTAACTAGCCCAGTTCATTCAATATGGACCAAGAAGAGAAGCGACCAAACACCTCCACGTTTCCCTATTTAAATACAGTTACACGAGTAGAGTAACTTGACCTAGGACTTTCATTAGAGTGTTAGTAGAGAATCAGTATACTAGTAGGGTTAGGGTTACAATAAGTTGACATTTGCATTGTTACTTATAGTCAGTAGAGTGTCTGTTGGAGGAGCATCACAATAAAGAGTTATCAGATATTAAGCAGACATTCTACTAATACTCTAATGAGAGTTAGTTGACATGTAGTTGCAAAGTTACTTATGGTCACCAGAATGTTTAAAAGGGACCATCAAAATAAAGTGTTACCAAAGTCTCTTATTCTCACCAAGGATGCATGTATTTAATTGCATTTTTTAAAAATGTATATTAATTTTGAAAACTACGGAGCCCCTAAAGGGACATGGTGGTGGAAAAAAAATGCCAGAAATAAATAAGATGATCCTTCTGCACTGTAAAAAAAATATATATTGATGGTTTAACTTAAAGTAAGTAACCTGGTTGCCTTAAAAGTTCATTGAACTGGAAAAAGTGAGTTAATACAATAAAGGAGAATGATTTAATCATCAGAAACTCAAAATTATATGTTATCTGAACTAAATAAATTATTTAAGTTGATTTGACAAAAGAAAAAATGTTGTGATTACTAAACTGTAAAAAAATATTGTTGGTTTAACTTAAAAAGTAAGTAACCTGGGTTGCCTTAAAATTTTAAGTTGATTGAACTGGAAAAAGTGAGTTAATACAATGAAGGAGATTAATTTAACCATCAGAAACTCAAAATAATAAGTTATCTCAACTAAATAAATTATTATAAAATTGATTTGACAAAAGAAAATATGTTGTGATAACAAATCTTGAAAATATTTTTACAGTGTGCATTCTCTCACAAAACCTTTGTGTTCCCCGAGAAAACCTTTTGAGCTCTTTGCGAGTGAACGCAAAACATTTCATATTGTTTTAATGTACCACATTCCTAGGGGCTCCTTAGAAAACAATTGTGCGGTTGAACATTTTTTTGTGTAAAACTGTGATACTTTTATTTCAATATTCTTTAATGAATAGTAAGTTAAACACAACATTTACTTGAATTAGAAATATTTTGTAACATTATAAATCCTTGAATGCATCCTTGCTTAATATCAATACTGATTTCTTAAAAAAAAAATCATGCATACTTCAAACATTTGAACTATACTGTATTATATTTATATTTTATATACTTACATTAATAACTTGAATAGAATAAATACATGAATAGCTCTATCAGAAGCATTTGAGTGAATTAACCACTGATTTGATCCATTATGAATGTTTAATATGGACGTTTGACATATTTACCGCATCATAATTGCTGGCAGTTACCGCCTTACTAACACATGGTGGGTGGAGAAGATAATGGAAACGTTTATCGAGTGCAGTTGTTTCCCACCTTTGGCTCGGCGCCTCCATTCCATGAAATGTCCGCTCACACACATGCTTGATGGCCAGTCAGGCAGTTAACATGGGATCTTCTGTCCAAGAGGCAGGATAGCGGATCAAGCAAACATCCGTACACGGACCACCATGCATGAACGTGGTTTATGGTTATCCGTGCTCATTGGTCTATGGATTTATGTTGGACGGTAGTATGAGGTAGTTAATCCTTTCTGTATAAAAAAAAGTCATTTGTTTCTCTCTTGCAGTCCCTCCTGTCATCATTAAGTTTGAGGAGCCCCAGAAATTGCACGACACATGCATGATGTTCACGGTTCGTGCGCACCCCCTGCCCACCCTGAGGTGGTACTATAAGGGCGAGGAGATCAAGACCAACGAATACGTTCGTCCAGATGTGGTGGTCTATCAGGACAACCTGGAGGGATGCCTCATGTTCAAAAACCCAACACACCACAACAATGGCAATTACACGCTGGAGGCCAGCAACTTCCTGGGCGTGGCTGTCAAAACTGTGTACGCCCACTTCCTCCAACCACCTTTTGATGGTACGTGACTGACTTGCACTCAATTAAATCACACATTTCAAATCTATGTCAGCCGGAAATCCACAGTTGCAGGTTTATCCCCACAATGAGTAATATGCAAATTTTCTAATTATTTCATTATTTAACTGTCATATACATAAAGATCAGTGGACGATGCTGAGGAAACAACATATAATGCATAGTGTACCAGCAAATCTTACTTTAAATTGTGCAAAAGTAGTCAAATTCTCTGTGTGTTCTCTAAAGAGCACATGAGGAGGGGTACTGTGATTTGAGATGTTAGATTGCAGACGTCGTGTTGAGAAACAGAACCGACTCGATATCCTTTAAAGGCCCCGTCTGAATAACTTATTAACACCTGAGGTGAGACTCCACCAAGATTATATAGATACAGACATTTTTTGTGTCATGCTATTGCAAGCATAAGAGTGTATTTTGGAAACCTAGGTTCAATCTGTGCTTAAAATAGTTATATATGTAGAGTTAGGTTTAAAATTGATGAATGATGTATTACTGAAAAATATCTGTCTGTCTGTCTGCTTTCATTCAAAGCTGGAAATTAACAGACTTAAGATTTTATATGTATACACACTATACATTTAATATTTTATCTACTGAAGATTCTGGACTATTTCTTTGTATATAAAAAAAAAGTTAATTAAATGTTAATAATTATTATTATTATATTAATATGTTATGCAATTAATTTAAAGATTTTCAAGTGATTATTAAAGATTGATAAAGAGTATTTAAAGATTATCAAGTGATCTCCCCCCAATTAGACTTGTTTAAAAACTCGCATTTATGACATATCAGCACTGATTTAGCAATAAAAAATGTTTCTTAAGCACCAAATCAGCATTTGAGAATAATCTCTAAAGGATCATGTGACACTGAAGACTAGAGTAACGATACTGAAAATTTTGCATTGCCATCACAGGAATAAAATGCATTTTAAAATAAAAAAGCAGCTATTTTAAATGTTAAATTAAAAAATTTTAAACAGTTTTTTTTCTTTATTTTTGATCAAATTAATGCAGCATTGGTGTGTGTATATATATATATATATATATATATATATATATATACATGCAGATTATATGACGACCTCAGGCATGATTCCTCATTAATGTAATATTATAAATATGATAAATATTGTAATTATTGTCCCATATTATATTCTGAAAGACTAATTTGAACATTACCATAACTGCACAAGAAATGCACTGAAGGGTGCATGCTGATCATTTTAAAATGTGTTTACATGAGTCCTCAGAGCTGATCTCGACATATTCATATCTGGTAATTATATGTGTGTGTGTTTTTTCTCTCTCCTTTTCTCTGTAGACTACCACGATTATGGTGAGTTTCTCCCTTTAATTGGATGCTACATGAATTTTTGTAACTTATTCATTAGTTTTGTTTATCATAAAACAAAGAATGATTTAGAAAGAAGCAATTTAGTTTGTGCACTGAACAAACAAATATCCTCCAAACAATTACCTTGGCCTTATTCTCAAATGGCTGGCCGCCATAGTTGGGCATGCTGTTATTAGACCTGTTTTGTATTTTTGGCTTAAAGTGACCGATATCTGTCAGTATGTGGGAAAAATCAGATCCTTTTCCACAAGAAATTTATTTAATGTGGATCAAGGACAGTGTCCAGAGGACAGTCACTTACCTTCACAAGAACATATCTTACACGGATACCACCCTAATTCACCACATTTAATAAAGTTGATGCATGGAAACTCTACAAATGACAGATTGTTACTGTCAGAGCTCTGAACGAAGTTGGAATGAAGATGGCTGTGGTTTAGAGAATCAGGTTTTCCACACGTGTCCTTGTTCGAGGTAAAAATAATAATAAATAAATAAATAAATAAGAACAGCCTAACGCTTTTGTTCAATAGTTCATAAATAATACTGGCAGATTAATATAGGAGCAGACTCCCTGTCGAAATGGCAATATCCTTGCAAAAAAACGGGTCTAATAAAACAGTATTTGCCCCAAGACACGTTTAGTGAAGTATGCCTAACAGTTCTTTGTGTCTAACTTTGTCTTTTTGTAACTTAAACAGTGTTCAATTCCTAAATACAATATTTCCGAAATTATTGTAATGCACAATTAAAATAATTACTCCGAGTGAACATATAATTGCATCCCTCACCTTTTAAAGGCTGCAATGACAAAACCAATTAAGTTAGCAATCAAGAATTTTAAAATTAATTTAAAAATGACATAGCATTGATAATTTTGTAAATGATATAATGCATATACATAAACTGTTCAAAAATAAAGATAAAGAGCATTTTGACACTTTATCTGCTTTCAAATGTCAGTTGGGATGGTGGAAAAAAAAAAAAAAGATAGGCCGTGTGTCCACCAAAGCGTTTTTAGCCAGCTGAAGACGCCATGCTTTGGGTGCTTGAGCAGCGTTTTTTTTTCCGTTGAGACGTTTTGTTGCTATGATACAGAATCTCCGCAGCACAGTTTACTTGTAACTGATTTCGCATAAAATTTGTTTCATACTAAAAAAAAAATAATTTTTAATCCATTTTGTTCGATTAACTCTGTTAATTGATGTCGTTGGTCGTCAACAGTTGGTCGTTGTGGTTTAGTCCCGCCCCTCCTCCACTGTGATTGGACGGCTGGGTAAAAAGTGACAGTGATGAGCGCTGCGTTTTATCCAAAGTTGAACATTTTTCAACTTTTCAACACTCGGCGACCAGTAAACCGCTCGGTGCTTCAGCATGAAAAAAAAAAAAAAAACACTCAGTGCCTCGTTACGCTCATGGCGTTTAAAAAACGTGGCGCTCCCATTGAAAACAATTGAAAACATACGCCAGGCGTGTGGGAAAACGCTTTGGTGGACACACGGCCATATGTTTTACACCTATATACATACATTATAACGTAAAAATTTACGTAATTGAACCAAATTTTAACATAAGACTTTGGACATGTTTGTGTCAATTACCCCAAAATATCTGTTTGGGCTCACAGTTCTGTCCAGAAAGTTTCAGAAATGTTTTTTGCTTTTTTCTGAACACCACTAAGCTCTTGTTTGTTTCCTAGTGAGTCCTACGCCGACCGCTATTCCAACCATGACACATCGGCCTGAAGAGGACACGTTTGGCGTGAGTGTTGTTTTCTCTCCTGAGATCGAAAGCACCTATATGAAGTATAATGAGGTTTCCCAAGAACACATGGTAAAGGTGTTGAAAACAAACCCCATTCTAAACCATTTTTGTTTTCCTTCTCACATTGTACCTCCAATCTTCAAATTCCCTTGTGGCTTGCGTGTTTTACAGCTTCTTTTAAAAAGTCGTTCTTCTCTGTGCTGTAATTGACTGGATAGAGATTATTTTCTCATCTGAAGATTTTAATAAGGACTTGGGCGACGGCACAGAGAATAAGCTTGGTCCTCGATTGTTTGGATTTCCTAATTATGGGGGAAAGCCTTTCTGCTTCAAATAGCTTTATTCCACCACTTTGACTGCTTTGATTTATCGTTTGTTGTCTATATTTTGTGTTTATCAGGAGCATTTAGACATTATATTAAGTTGTACGCTTTGTATTTCCCAAAAGAAAGTGTATCTTAGCGGCAAGTTAATTGCTATCACTCTCCTAGAATACCTAACATGAATTATTAGTATCATTTTTTTTTTCTTTTATACGCTTTGCCCCTTCCCTTTTCATGGAATTTATCAAAGCAACTGCTGCCATATGCAACTTATGACTCCAATTATATAAACCTCTCATGATACAACATCAATATAAATCAAATAAACAAGTCAAGACACGCTTCATAGGTTTGCTGTAAAATTGATATTTTTGCCCTTTTGCGAGACACTCGAGATTAGACAGAAATATTTATTTGACACGTTTTAGGTTGCTAGTTATGCCATTCCTGGACTGTAGTTTCGTAAAAGCTTTTAAAACATACTTAAAAAAGTTAAATTGTATTGACGCACGTTTTGAGAATCAAGCATGCTAAAGAAATGTTTTGAGAATGAAGCTAATGTCATAGCTAGCATGCTAATAGTACTATCTATACAGTAGAATGTAAAAAGCATGCAAATTTGCCCTGTGTTTACATGTAGAATACCAAGATGATCTGCTTGGCAAAATGTGCAACTAAGCATACTGTTTACCACAATGCATTGCACTTGACTTGACCTTTCAGTGTGATTGAGCCGGAAACAACTTAATATCTACAGTTTTAATATCTTTTACGAGACTCAATGCGTCTCATTCACTAATTGTGTGGATCTAGTATTGGTACGCACAGGAGAACTTAGCCTATAAAAAAATTGTTCTTAACCTCATTCTTATCTAATTTTAGAGTATTCTAATAAATGAGCAACTGTGTGAATATAAGGGTTTTCCATTATAATTTCATCTTCACACGATTATAAGGCCACCCAGAATATGTGATTTTTGTACATGTTGTTTGTTGTTCCTAAATTTGAGTTCATAAATTTGTCAGGATTTGTTAATGAAAACATTCATACAGATTTCACACACAGTTAGTAAATGCTACCCATTATTTTGATCTGACTGTCAAGTTAAAAGTTTTGAAAGTCAAAATGTACTGTGTAAATTTAACATGCAGCGTTATGAGACCACACGTGACAACAATACAGTTTTATCCTTCCATATTGAGTAGTATAATTGTATTTTATTTAGTAGGCAGTAAACAGTAAGCAACATGCTAGTTTTATGTTCTAAAAATGCTAAGCTAAGCGCTAACCTGACTGTGCTGAAATCTTGCTCTCATTTCATAATTTGGTTCTTCAAATAAATGAAATGTTGTGTTTGCTACTTTTTTTAGGTGTCGATTGCGGTTGGCTTGGCTGGCTTTGCCTGCGTTCTCCTCGTCGTTATGTTTGTGCTAATCAACAAATATGGCAGACGTTCAAAGTTTGGCATGAAAGGTAAGCCAGTGTAAACTATTCAGCGGGAAACTTGGCATGTTGCTTCATTAGTGTATAAGTGTGACATCAACTGATAATTTTTTTTGTACCAACAACTTGTGGGTAGAAAAATGCTATGCTAATTATTATGCTTTCTATTTTAGCCGGTTGTTTCTGTCTCAAACTGTTGAGTAGAGCGTCTATGAATATTTGACATTTTAAGTGTGTTTAGCTAGGCAATGTCAGGTTGGGTTTTGCAAATGTTTAGTTGTGAGAGGTTGAACGTGTATATACATTTTTAGCTGTTTCAAAATGGGTGTCGTGTTTACCAATTTCGAGAAATAATGAGCCTGATGGAGTTTCAGCCACGCTTTTAGTCCCTAAATAGGATTCATATGTCACTGTGCTGGATGGACCCTTGGGTTTGTCTGAGTTCCAAAGCCAATGCGTTGCTGGCGGGTAGTTAGAGGACGCTGTAGTTAGCCATCGCCTTGGTTACGTGCTGGGATGGTGGGATGCTAGGCTCAGTCATGCTTTCCTGATTGTCCAATGGGTTTGGCAGTGTTGTTGTTTTCCTCTCTCCTCTCAGAATCCTCCAAAGCGTGATCGGTTTGGCTACCCATGGTGCATTTTGGCTGCTTTTTTAGCCAGTGTAGTGGGAAACAACTCTGTTTTGCATCCCAGCTCTGACATTAAAAGCAGAAATTTCACATTTTCCCCCTTGACGCCCCACTCATTGTAAATATGAGTCATCCAGACGTCATATAATGGCTTCGCAATGAACACTGCATGTGACATGTTGGCTCGTGTGGAACCGTGCAACACCAATTACGATACAACCAACTCAAATGCTTGCGTATCAAAGGGATAATTAATGTGATGCTTTCACTCCCTGGAGCCTCTTGCCATGTTATATTTTTCATTCAACATCAACTGGAATCTAATCATTGGCTCTGTCTGGTGGTAGCGGTGTCAGAGTACCCATAAGTCCCTGCTACGGCGCAGACAGAGCTCTAAATGAATGCGTGCCGTGTTGGCTGACTCTTGCCTTGGCACAATGCCACGTTCATTGACTTTCTCCGTTGCACTTTGGTTCCCACGGGGACATTCTTTTTTTCCCCCTCCTCTCTTTCTACCGTGTTTTACAACCGCTACCCTTGTCTCTTCTCTCCACCAATCCCTTTATACCCTCCCACCCTCTTCCGTCTGTTACCCCCCACTCTTGTTGACAGAAAGCGAGAACTCTCAATCCTTTTTTAACCAAGCTAATTAATTGGAGATTAAGCCGATAACTTAAACGGATATGGAATTAAGAAAGAGAATGGAGGAGGGAGGAGAGCCCTGGATGGTGCTGGAAGAAGTCCGACAGCCTGTTCCGGCTCGATTCGACTTGTTCCGGCTTTTTAGGTCTCCAGCAAATTACAGGAAGATGATTGTTGTGCTTTGGTTTGCTTGTACCCCATTATTCAGACTCTAAAAAGAAAGAAAAGGGGTAAATTCATGAGACATGGGTGGCTTATTATTGGGATCTTGTGAATATTAGCTGAATAATTGGCATCAGATCTGTTTTTATATCCTTTAGTTACTTAATTGTTTTGTAACAATCATGACTGAGTTTTTATTTTTATGTCTTTCGGTTCATTACGCATATATGGACTGATGAATAGCCCATTGCAGCCCATTTACCACTATTAACCATCAATAATCCCAATAAACTCTGTTTTCTCTTACTTTTGATAAGAAGCGAAGTCTCATTTCTCAAATTCCGTCCATTTTTATCACAAAATTCAAACATTAAAGGCCGTTTTGACGCACTTCGATATGGCGTGACAGATCCTACCAGAGCGCCTCTGTTGATGCGTCAGTGTGGAGCGCGAGTGAACGTGATCATCTCTTCCTCTTTAATGAATAAACATGAAAGAACATCTGATTGTATGTTGAAAGATACACTTACTTAAACGTATCATGCAATCACTCAACAAATTTTAACTGCGAAAAGACGTCAATAAAACAGGTTGTGAATATTCTTAGCCAATATATTTTTCAGTATATTTTACTTAACCTGTTTTGATTTATGTATGTTTAAATAAATCTGTTATGAAAACTAGTTATGATGGCTACTGTGTAAATGAATATATTTTAACTATAAATTGGAGTAGAAACATAGTTTTAGATTGAGAAGTTAATTCATAATTTTTTTATGCGAGTGTTGATTTGTTATATGTAAAGAATAAATAACAAATGGATTTAATCAATTAGGCTCTGTTGTTAATTGTAACCTTTAATATTATAGATATTATATGTTTATACTGTATAAGGACTCCCTATATACTGTATAGTTTACAGCATTAGCAGAGATTTAATTTTTTATCCTTAAGATTTTTTTTTTTTGGATAAATATTGATATTTATTTGTTGATTTTGTTGTAGTTGTTGAATAAATGCGTTTCACTTTTTGAAATTGTTAGTGTCTCGAGGCAGTTTTCCCCCAGTTCCAGCATTCTGCTAAATGCTGCAGACTTCATTTCTTGGCCTTTTTTCTACTTTGGCCCTCAAGTCTGACCTCAGAGCCGTAAACTCCTAGGGATAAAATGTGGCCTTCTGTCGCTCTATTCAGTGATTTTATTATTCCTTTATTCAAAATCAAACAGTAGTCCTTTCTGTCCGACTGTCTCCGCTGAGAGCTGTGGAAAAAGCTGTTTGTGCTCTGGTATTGAGACTTTAGATTATTCTTTTGGTTCTCATCCAGTGCAATGAATGAGAGTTGTTCATATGAACTGAGGCGTAAATAATCTTAATCTACTCCTGTGGTGAGAGAAAGATTTGGTCCAGGGGACGCACAAAAGTCCTTTAAAAAACATTAGTATTTTTCTGAAGTACTTGTAGATCAAGCTGTTTAGGCAGATAGCGCTTTTTGTCTCCATTTTGGATGTTTTTGGAGGTGCATAACTTTCTATGTTGTTTCCTCAAATGCTTCCTGGTGGAGAGGGAAAGAGAGAGATATCTGAAGAGATCTTGGTCCAGTCTTTGTTCATCCGCAAGTGCTACCTAGCTCCACCTGGCTCTCTGTAGCAGGACCGCAGGGTGTTTAAAGTCTCCTGATTCTTATTCCAGCCTGCATCTTACGTCTGAGTTAAACTTTCTCTGAGGGCTCGCGGTGAGATCCCATTATTACCATCTTAAATCTGACAGCAGGGCTCTCACACAAATGGAAAAAGCTTTTTTTTCTCTCTTTAAAGTCCTTACATCTGAGAGAGAATATGTGTGTAAAATATATTTGTGTGTGTGTATGAGAGATCTGTAGCTCCAGTGCCTGCATTCATCCTTCTGGTTCAATAAAATAGACAGCCGTAGTACTTCTCCACTCCCAGACTTCATTTCCGCGGATATGGGGCTCAACTGCTTTGCTTCAGGTTACACTTCCTGTGATTTACTTATATCTGATTGTTTTTGTCACTTTTTTTTTAACTCTTCTGTGATGTTTTTATCTCGAAGACTTCCGTGGTGTGCCAGTCAATTAAAAGTGTGTTTGAAACGGATGGAGTTCCACTTCGCAGTAAAGAATGATTTACTTAACCCCAAAAGACCTCTTTTATGAGTGTAAGACATGAATTCATGAGCCGTGGATTATTATCGCTTGTAATGAATGATTTGGAAGTTCATCCTTGAGATGCTTAATTGTTGTGCAGCAATAATGGTAATGAGAGCATGCAGACAGATAGATAGATAGATAGATAGATAGATAGATAGATAGATAGATAGATAGATAGATAGATAGATAGATAGATAGATAGATAGATAGATAGATAGATAGATAGATAGATAGATAGATAGATAGATAGATTTTATAATCTTATGATGAGGATGATGATCCTACTTGGTCATGGGTTCTGTTCCACTGCCGAGAAATAGTTCATAGTTCAACATGAAATCCACGGGGAGGAGTCCACGACCAGATACAAGTCCTCCAACATTCACGACCAGATACAACTCCTCCCACCTTACATATACCTAAACCTACCCAGCTCCACCCCCTGATACCTAAACCCACCCCTAAACATAGCTAGCTCCACCCTCTGATCCCTAAACCCACCCCTAAACATACCTAGCTCCACCCCTGATCCCTAAACCCACCCCTAAACATACCTAGCTCCACCCCCTGATACCTAAACCCACCCCTAAACATAGCTAGCTCCACCCTCTGATCCCTTAACCCACCCCTAAACATACCTAGCTCCACCCCTGATCCCTAAACCCACCCCTAAACATACCTAGCTCCACCCCTGATCCCTAAACCCACCCCTAAACATACCTAGCTCCACCCCCCGATCCCTAAACCCACCGCTAAACATAGCTAGCTCCACCCTTTGATCCCTAAACCCACCCCTAAATCTACCCAGCTCCACCCCCTGATGCTTAAACCCACCCCTAAACATGGCTAGCTCCACCCTGTGATCCCTAAACCCACCCCTAAACATACCTAGCTCCACCCCCTGATCCCTATACCCACCCCTAAATCTACCCAGCTCCACCCCCTGATCCCTAAACCCACCCCTAAACATACCCAGCTCCACCCTCTGAACCCTAAATCCACCCCTAAACATACCTTGCTCCACCCCTGATCCCTAAACCCACCCCTAAACATACCTAGCTCCACGCCTGATCCTTAAATCCACCCCTAAACATACCTAGCTCCACCCCCTGATCCCTAAACCCACCCCTAAATCTACCCAGCTCCACGCCTGATCCCTAAATCCACCCCTAAACATACCTAGCTCCACCCCTGATCCCTAAACCCACCCCTAAACATACCTACTTCCACCCCCTGATCCCTAAACCCACCCCTAAACCTACCCAGCTCCACCCCCTGATCCCTAAACATACCTAGCCCCACCCCCTGATCCCTAAACCTACCCAGCTCCACCCCCTGATCCCTAAACATACCTAGCTCCACCCCCTGATCCCTAAACCCACCCCTAAACCTACCCAACTCCACCCCTCAGATCTGGATCCGACTCGGCCCCCTGGATCTTGTGTACTGCAATGAGGTGCTATTTGTTGTTTGGTCCCTTAAAACATGTTAGCATTTATGCTAGCAGCACTGAGATGCAAAGCAAGCCAACTACCTTCATCTCAAGCTTTTGTTGTTACAGAGATTAACCCATAGAAATCGTCCCTAGGTTGTTTCCTAGTATCCTTTCCCTCATCTATAATGCCCCAGTGCATCTAATGAGAGATGGTGTGCTAGCAGGACCCTGATTAAACTCCAGCAAGGCTGGTGTGACACCAGTTGGATATTGTTCATTCTGTATTTTTACATATAACGCACAAGCACGCTTGATTTATTTCTGTGTTGAGGTTTCGGGTTATAATTACCGATCTTTTTGAACAGCATAATGAAGAGGAGATAAGGAAAGAGGACCCATGTGCGACCTCATTTGTTCTCATTGACAAGGTTGTTGATCGATTATAGATGGCCAACCTGCAGTGGACACACATACAGACACACACACACACACACACACACACACACTTCAGCTGCAGTTCTGGCCTCGCTGCTTCAGCGAAGTGATTTGATTCTGACCTCAGCAGGTGTAGTCTGCTGAGTTTGCTTTACTGTGAAATCTCCCATATAAAGCATTTTTTTATGTTTCCGCCTTTGTAGCTGGAAATGACCCATTTTATTGTCGCACCGTCAAACAAATGTCTTTCTCTAGGTTTTCTCTTTAGCTTCTGTCTTCCTACTTTCTGTGTGTCTGCCTTCCTTCCTCTTCCATTTTTTTACACCCCCCCCCTTTCCCCTTACATTTTTTTCTATCTCTTCCTCCCTTCTTCCATTTCTTCCTCCTACTTTACCTTTCCTCATACTTTTTCCTTCCTTCCTTTTCCTTCCTTCCTAATTACTTTTTGTCTTCCCTTTCTTTGTTCCTTTTTTTCCTTTTTTTAACATACCAATTTTATTTGGTAGGGTCCTTCCCTCCTTCCTTCCTTCCTTCATTCCTTCCTTCCTTCCCTCCTTCCTTCCTTCCTTCCTTCCTTCCTTCCTTCCTTCCTTCTCCTTCTTCCTTCCTTCCTTCCTTCGTTCCTTCTTTCTGCCTTCCTTCCTTCCTTCCTTCCTTTCTCACTGCCTTCTTTCCTGCCTTCCTTTCTTCTTTTCTGCCTTCCTTCCTTCCTCCCTTCCTCCCTCTCTTCCTTCCTTCCTTCCTTCCTTCGTTTCCTTTCTTGCTCCTACTTTACTACTTACTTTCTTTTTTCCTTCCTTCCTACTTGGAGAATCCTTTCTGTCTGCCTACATTTTTTGTCTTCTTCTTTCATTCCTTTTTTTTGTTTTATCCTTCCCTTTTTTACCTTCCTGATTTTTTGCTAACTTCCTTCGTACTTTATTGTTTCTTCTTTGTTTGTCTTCCTTCTTAGCTTCCTTCCTTCCTTGCCTCCTTCCTTCCTTCTTCCATTTCCCCATTTTATTTCAATTTCCTTTCCTGACAACTTTCTTTTTTCCTTCCCAGTAACTTTCCTTTTATCAGGTTTTGCCTTTTTCCCCGATTTCCCTCTTCTTAAATTTCCTTTCCTTTCTTTCTCTATAAACCTACTTGCATTTTGCACAAGCACATGAAAACTACTTGATTTATGGTTGCACAGTGGAGACTACAAAGACTACAGGTCTCATCCATTTGTTTGTGATTCTTGGTGGGCTTGGAACCACATTCATATTTTACTTGTGTCCATTTTTATCTGATGTAAAGAAACTGGCTGTGCTATTTCAGAGTTCAGCACCTTCCCTTTAGGGAATGCAGAGATTCATCTGGTGATATAACATCGGAAGAAGAATAGAGGAAAAAGAGGCTTTTAAAACAAAAAGAACAGGACACGAGAACAAATGATTCTATTAAGCATCCGCTGCTTGTCGTCCTTCAACGATAGATTCCCTGCCAAAAGGGCGAATGGAATAACATTTTTTTTTTTTTTTTTACCTCTTAGCAGTGGCCTTGTATCTAAATACAATCTCATTCTTTGCCCAGGAAGCTTTAGGTGATGCTTAACTTTGAACCAGGACAACATAATGATATTAGCATTATGAAGTATAAAGTAAAGGCAATGTTTGGGATTTTTCCAGAACACCGAGTGTGATTTGCTTGGCTTTTCTTTTGATTCAGATGATCCTTTACACTTTGCACTATTTCTCTCTACAGCATGGTCACTAAAGACATTCTGAAGTTTTTTACTTTATATAGTTAGTCATTAAAACTATTGGTAATTACAGTTGCATAGGTTTGTCACAGGTTGGATTATTAGGGTGCAAAAAGCAATGCTATGACATGCACCTGGATACCAATACTTCATTTTTTGATCAGTGGTGGCTTGTTTTTACTTTACATTCTGGCTTTGATGAGTGTATCATGGGACTAATTGTGCCGCACTACTTAAAAATCAAAATCAATAATACACAACATTCAATCCTCTACCATCTCTACCTGCCACTTAGCTGGCTTACAGGGTCAGGATCTCACTCTCTCCACAGTTGATTGGAGTTGCCAGTGATGGCCTGAACTGCACTGTCATTTGTCACTGTCCATTTTTCCGCGGTGTCTACCTCTACCTCCCATGACCCCCGCCGCATGAGAGCAGGCAAGTGCGCTCCCAGAACCGGCCTCCACGTGTCAGCCAAAGAACTGAAGCTGCCAGATCAGGGGCGGGGCCTGACAGACATCGTATTAAACTCTGACACACACACCAGGACTCTCTCCCATCTCCTCTGTGGCTAACCAACCGCTTTCAGCCCGAGCACCTCCACCTTGTCCGCTTCGATCGCCTTCAGTCTTTTCTGGCCTCTATCACCCTGACACTTTCCCTTCAGCTTCCTGGTGCTAGGTGCACTCTCTTCCCCTTTTCCCCACATCCACCTTCCCAAACGTCTGTCACAGGGGTTTTTCCTTTCCTTCGTGCACCATTACCTGTGTAGCGCCGAAGGGCGATTAGCTCACACCAGTGAAACAAAGTATATCACTCCTGACTGGCTCTCAGCCATGAAACCAGAGCTGATGTAGTCCTCTATTCTGATGAAAGTATAAATAACCACAAGGATTTCACCAGTTTACATACACAATAAAAAATGCAGGGTTGGTTCAACCCAAATTTAGGTCAATTATGGACAAGCCCAGCTGCTAAAATTTTTTTTGATTACATTTTTTTTAACACAATGGTTGGGTTTGTCCATCTTTCACCCAAATTTCGGTCAAATCAACCCTCCATTTTTTAGAATGCATGTTATTTGAAAAATGTGTTTAATACTTAATATTTCTATCCTATTAAAAGAATCCGTAACAAAAAAGCTCAGTTTCTACTAAAATTTTCAGTAACAAAAACATTTGTTTTCAACATTTGATAACTGAGCATATTAGAATTATTTCTGAAGGATCATGTGAAACTGAAATAATGATGCTGAAAATTCAGCTTTGCCATCACAGGAATAAATTACATTTTAAAATATGTAAAATTAGAAAACAGTTACTTTAAATTGTAATAATATTTCACAATATTGTTGTTTACTGTATTAAAAAAAAAATCGCCTTTACTATATATGAAATAAACACAGTTAAAGTGTGTGTGTGTGTGTGTGTGTGTGTATATATATATATATATATATATATATATATATATATATATATATATAATTATTTTGCTTACTTATGAGGCATTCATATTGTTTTGGCAGCCATCTTAATGTAGTTTAATGGCCATCTACTGTATATCTAACAGCCTATTAAAGATTGACATCCCATTATATCATATTTTAAAATCAATGAATGTGTCATAGTGGCCAAACAAATGCATAATCCATCTTTTATTCAATAGAATACAAACAGGAGGGATTTATACCCAGAAGTACCGGTCAGCTAGCCAACATTGATAGCATGCTGCCAAGAATATATGTATTAAACTAGACATGTCATGTTTACAGTACATCATTGCAAAAAGCTTCTCAAAACCAGATGTACATTTGTACAAAACAAGAAAAATGCGGCATTCAGATCAGCTTCTTTTCTATCTCCATGTGCAGGGCTTAAGAAGGAGAAAATGGCACTGTTTTCAATCGCCCGCAGGCCTCGTTCCCATCTGCCATCGTTTCTTTGCTCTGAAACAAAACAGGAGCCCCTCAGACCCTTTTATTTATTTACTGTATGGCAGTTAAAGATAGATGAGAAGAACCCTGGAGAATCTGGCTCCCCTCCACTGTCAGTGTCCTAGAAATAGAACAGAGCGATGAAGGGGCAGAGCCTTCATAATCGCCGCAGTATCAAAGACAGGACCCTAATGAAAAGAAGGCCGACCGAGGAGTCCCATAAGCCTCCTCGGGCAAGCCACTCCATCTGAGCTTCTGCCAGGGTCGTCCTGGGAATGTGTTGACTTTCGCATGGCTTGAATGCTTGTTACATCTTAGTGCATCCATACAACAACAACAAAAAAGATTTGGAACATTGATGGATACCAACTACGGCGGTTTTTTTCACCCCAGTAGAAATTCACAGACGTGGGAATTGCAGTTATCAACAGTTACAAAACTTGAGTCGGCTAAACTTGGTACATTTTCCAATACTATTTACTATTCTGCCAGTTAGCGGTGTAGTTTGTTATTTGTAAATATACAGTATCTGTCCTTAACTGTGTTCATAAATAGTGTTGGACATTTTGAAACCGTACCTGTTCCGACTGGGCCAGATCGGCAAAGAATGGAAAGGTTAAGCAATGAAAACGGCTCGGCTTAACAGTGGAAAAGTGGCTTTTGATTCATTCTAGTGAATCGGTTCATCGTAAAATTCTACTTTTTCACTTGTAGCACAGGAAAGATTGATTCATTCTAGTGAATCAGTTTGTTTTAAATGGTCCCCTCTCTCACCAAATAGTGTCGGAATGTTTGATTCATTCTACAGAATTGGTTCAGCCTAAAGGTCCTCTTTCTCATTTGTAGCACAGGAAAGGTTGATTAATTTGAATGAATCAACTCATCTTAAAGGAGAAAGCCGGTCAATTTTAACATTTAGCTCGTTTTTTTGTACATTTGGAGTGCTGTCATTATACAGACAAAAACGACAAAAATCGGTGTTGCCTACACCGTGTTATCGTCTTTTTAAAATTCGCACCCTGTTGACTTCAATGGGGCATGTTCTAAACCTGCTTTTAGCCTCTTAACATCCTTGATTTGTCCTTACGAGTGCACAGCCATGTGAGTCGTGTTATTAAGAGTGATCACGGTCAACCTGACTGCAGTAGATGTGAAAGATATTAATAAAAATGATGTTAATTCAGCCAGCTCACATTAGTCCACAGAAGTCGATTGTCGAGTTTGCGCGCGATAATTGGTAAAAATGAACTCAAAAACCTCAGTGTGTTTAACATCTGATTCGGATGAACTGTCCATTTGAGCTGATATTCTCAGAACACCACACAGCACCGTCATCGGCCACTGTTGTCCCTTAGTCCCTGTACTATATTTTTAACTTGGTTATGTAAATATATATTTTTGTTGTTGTTGTATTTAGTACAACTAACTTTTCAAACCTCTTTTCTTAATGTTTTTGTGCAAGTACAAATGATTAAATTATAAATTATATTATTGTATATATTTGTTATAGTTCTTTATAAAATAGGCTAAGTTCTGCATAAGTAGCTTCACTGAAGTTTGCTACAAAACAGTAGCTTGTAGTTTGACTAAAGGTTGATTAGCTTTTAGCTTAGCATGCTACGATTTCAAAGTAGCTTCTCCAACACTGTTAATTATTTAGAATAACTCAAAGCATGAGATAGATTTTCATTTCAAACTAATGTAGTTTGACTCAAAGAATTATGTTTTAAACAAGTCAAAGCTTAAGGTGGGCTAAAGATTTGCGTTGTCGCTAGGCTCTGAATGGCCATGCGGTAAGAGTTTCACCCAAATATGTGGGCATAAAACAGGCTGTTCTACTCGCTTCCCTAAGGAAAGCAGTCTTCAGCAAATGTTCATTAGCATTTTAATTGGATGCTTAAAGATATACATAATTATAAGTTCCCTCACAGAAAAGTGAATGTTTAAGTACTGTCTTGTAGTGCTAAACGGATGTATACCCACTTGTACTTAGGCGATCAGTGTTCCCTGGTGTTATAAAGGTGGAGCTGAGTCAGGAACAGGTAGTTGGGACAGATGAATGGCCTTGGAAATTCAGCACATTTTTGCATTGCTAAAATGTAGTGGATAATGAGGCACTTGAGTTTACTTATAGTGTAAGCAGTGTGGCTGCGGCATTTGATAAGCTGTTTGTCATAATTTGTGGTTGCTTTTTTGCCTGCATCAAGCTTGTTTTTTTTTCTCAGCATGCAGATAACTAAATAGTTTTTCCTTGCTGTTTTTGCTACTGCATAACTACATGAATGTATTGTGTGTGTGTATATAATGATTATTGACATTTATGTACACATACACAAACATGTATTTTATATTTGTTTTTATTTGCACATTAAAGATGAACAGACTGTTAATCTGTTCCTTAGTGGTAGGGATTTTTCAGCGACCCTTTCACCAGATTTTGTTTTTAGCGAGTCATTTGAAGCATTCACTCAGCTGATTCATTCAAAAACACAGAATCAACAAGTGGCTGTCTTTGAGTCACTTAATCATTCATTCGTCTGATTTGTTCTGTCTATTTTTTAATTTATTGTCAAAAATAGTTCCAAGCAAAGTAACGTACAATATTGTGTTTAAAATGTAAGTTACATTATATTTTTGATCCACAAATAGAGCTGCAACTATGAGATATGAGCCATGAAGTTTTCTTGGCACCGCAGTGACAAGCGACTATATGAAAGTGGCTTTGTTGATGTCTGGTCCCACAAGCCTAAGATGATTTCGAAATCCTGTGACAGTGACTGGTAAAATGGTAGATCCTTGGCCAGAGACGTTTCTTCTTATGTGGAGAGATCTGATGGTGAGCTTTGTTCAGCCCTGTTTTAGGAAGCTTCAAACAGGCAGGCCTGTAGCAGCCCAAAAGAACCCACAGTCCTCAGCTGTCAAGACAGCAGGCTAATTGGTGAATATCTCAAGCTTGGCTAATGTCTGGCTGTTGTTTAAAGAAGAAAAAGGGGTGGGACTTCCCTCATAAGGAAGTTCAATGGCTGCTTTGATGGTGTGTTTATGCTAGTTCTCTGCAGGCCGCTCGGTTTCTTGTACATGGTGCCGCTTCGTAGCAGACCAGGGGTGGGGGGCACATGGGAAATTTAGGAGAAATGTCTGATGAAACTAATTAAGCTATATTCAAAGGAACTTCTGCATGTTGGATTGGTCTGTGCATTTGCTTTTTTGGGAGGAAACTTTTAGACAGCGCCCCTCAGCTAATGCTGTTTCATCATGTACGGTAATGAAAGTGTTTGGATGTGCAGCGAGGTTGAGCGATTTATTTATTTTTTTTTAATTTGAGAGTTCATTTCTGCAGTATTTTATGATATTCAGTTGATAATTCAAGTATATCTTATGTTCACTCTTACCTCAGGCAAAAACATTGACAACTAAACCAAGGGAGTAACATGAGGGATGTCCCACACTATGTCTAAACCGCTTAACGTTTCCAGCGTTGATCATAAAATCATATTAAATCAATGAATATTTAATATACAGCTATATGTATCATATAGGATTTGGACCACTGCAGTTTTTTACATGCATACAGTATATACAATTAGTTTTAGTCAACGAACTGTTGACTCAAATTATTAATTCAGAAATGCTAATATAGGTTATATTGTTAATGATTTATTTGCATCATTTGGGCTACTCAACCGATTTGTTGAAAAGCATGGTTTTTATATCACTTGTTTCACTTTAGATTTGCCTTTACATGAATAAATGACATTATATTCGGTAACACTTTATTGACATTCTACTAACTATAAGTAACTTTTCAACTACATGTCAACTAACTGTCATTTATTAGTAGACCGTCAGCTTAATATCTGCTAACAGTTTATTTTGTTGGTCCCCCAACAGACATTCAACTTACTATAAGTAAACTTATTCTCTTAAACCAAAGCCTAACACCTAACCATAACCTAGCAGTCTACTGACAGTACTGACAGTTGACACAGTTGAAAAGTTACTTACAAATAGTAGAACGTCTATAGTGACTATCGAAATAAAGTGTAACCATATATTCAAATAGAAAAGTTATTTTAAATTGTAATAATATTTTACAATATTACTATTTTTACTGTATTTTTTATCAAATAATTGCATTAGTGGTGAGCATAAGTGACTTCTTTCAAAAACATCTTACCCAACTCCGAGTAGCAACAGCAGTGAAGTGTGGTCACGGTTCTTTGTGAATCTGCAGAGCTTTCTGCCATCATCATTATATTTTAGCTGCAGTGTTTTCATCAGTGTGTGTAGATGCCCTCAGGTTGGAGTTCAGTTCTCCAGTGACTGGCCTGCGCACTGGGCCGGTGTCCTCATTGAATGGGGCCTCTGGATGCTTCTTTCCCTGGGGCTCCTCGCAAATGAGAACTCCGGCTTCTTAATGTTTCATGAGGAGATCTTTCAATTTTTAACTAGCTGGGAATAATTGTTGTGTAATCACAAGCCGTTTTCCTTAATTATTCATTTGTGAAGTTCAAGAGAGGCACAGTTAAAGAGCTGGTGAAGAAAGGGATGAAGGGCAGGAAGAAATAGAGGGATAGAAAAAGTGGCAATTTGGGGTTGATGGATAATGATAAATGAATCCACTGAGAGCCACTTCCTGTGTTCCTCCTTCAGTTCACAGCTCTGTCTTTAATGGCCCCCAGCCAGCCAGGGGGGCCGTTAACTCTTTTTTTGCTGTATTGTTAAACCTGGCAAGGAATTATGGACTTTTCCTGTTATTGGATTTCCTATTAAAGCTTGACACTCCAGGTTGTCAATGAACAAAGATTCCTTCTCATTCTTTATGGGGACACTAAGCTATCTCTGGAGTAAATGTGATGACTCCAGCCGTGTGTGCATGATGTTTACTAATTGGGTCTTGAACTAAGGTTAGGATCTTCTTTTTAAAGTAAGATATATAAAGCATATCCTTGGAAAGTCAACATGTTCTTGTTTTGGCTTTGACCCTTGTTGTATTACATCAACCTGTAGAGAAGGCCCACTTGCTATTGCACGTGAGTAGTTGAAAACATTCTCCATATAAAAGCGTCATTCACCAACAATGCATTATTAAATCATTTACTACATTAACAAAAGTTTCTTTGCAAACTCGCTCTTATACTCTGTACCTCATTTACTAAACAAAATGCTCTGATAAACATTATCCGACGTGATCCAGGAAGCTATTAAAATAAACCATCCACTTGTTTCAGACACTGGGATCCTTCTGAAGTCTTTACTGTACGTTCACACCGCCATCGACTTGAGAAGCTTGTTGACTCTTTAGACGCTTTGAACGCTCTAACGTTGCAGGGAAAATAGAAGTGTCACAACATGGAATGTAATAAACAAAAAAATTAAGAAATACATTGAATAAACCTTTTTTTTAATGATAGCATTTTTATAACCGTTTTGGTCACATTTGGTCGAAAAAAAAATAGTTCGCTATTATTATTATTATTGCGGTCAAATCGTTGTCACCGTGAGCAAATTAATTCCACGCATTCTCATCCCAAGGCGTCATCTAACTGACAATTTTGACCATGCTTCAACATCCGACGCTTTAGACACCCTTTAGCGTCAGTTACATGATGCGATCCTAGGGCGTCATCTAACTGACGCTTTACCTTTAAAGCGTCATGCAGTCCCTATAAGCAAACAACGTCATGTCATAAATGATACGAAACCAGTAGGAAACATAGCAGCGGTGATGATTAGTTTTTCAGAGCTAATGTTTTGGTAGGAACGAATGTTTCTCCATAATCAGCCAGTGTGAATGACGTCTATATTCCGATTGGTTGCTGCTGAACCACGTCACAGCTCATTACCATAAAGTTGAGATTCTTTCAACTTTCCGATTGACGCTCAAAACGCCCAAAACGCGACGCCGATGGATTTGACGCTCCTTGCAGCTGAGAAAAGCCAGCTTCCATTGAAAATGAATGACTTCCGGCCGCTTTGGAAGCTCAAGTCGGCGGCGGTGTGAACGTACAGTTACAGAAACGCAAAAAGAGCTGTTTAAACTGGACGTTTCAAAGAGAATGCTCTTTCACTCTTCCATTTGTCCTGTTGTCGACAGACTCAAGTCCTTTGAGTCTGTCAGAATCTGAACGTGCAGACCCTCAGTGATTATAATTGGTTATATTTGCTTTTGACGCAACACTCGCATCCAGTGTAGGTGACTGTCCGCCGCTAAGCAACTGAATACCAGTAGCTGGGACTTGGTGGGATTATGTATATCTACTCGTCAATGTCTTGCTCTGGAGGCAGTCATATGCAAATATATTTGCCTGAGTAACATCACAGATCCCGCAATATCAAATCGAGTTGTTCTGGTCAAAGCATGAGCTGTGCTTGTGGAAGAACACCTGTGCTTTCCCTCTCTCAAATGGGCGAGCTGGCACACATTTGAAGGACCTAGCCTCTTGTCAGCAATTAGACACCTGTGCGGCTGTGCATAGGCATGCAAAGAGCGTGCACGATTTGCAGACGTTCCATTTAGCTGGATTCACACGGCATCCTTTATACAGCACGTTCTGTTGCTTTCATAAGCGGTCACGTGCTTCGCTCCTTGGGGAACGTTAACCTAACTAGCCTTGTGTGGTTCCAATATGCGATTTCTATATAATGAATAACGCATCTCTAATACAGCTGCCAAAATCCGAAGCAGTTCCATATGCTGTAACTGGAGCAGTTACAGATTAACCTTGTTGCAGTTGATTTAAATGGTTTGCATTTTAGATGTGGAATTTGAGAAGCCCCTAAGTGCTTCTTCACGGCCCGCCAGCAGACCACAGTGGAGCAGTTTCCTATCGCCACGTCGTGCATTCATTTAATCTAGAAGGCTGTGGGGACAAAGTAGATAATACCTTAACTAAGAGGCTTTTAAATTAAAATCAGTAATTAAGTGCTTTTGTTTCGGCATTTTGTTTGTCGCATTTCTTGCTTCTTGCCATTGTTCGTCTGCTCTCCTTTTAGCCTGTGTCAAAACATGCAGAATATTTAGTCTGATAATGGAGTTTTGACAATGCAGTAGCAGAACTGTAACATTGCATTTTAATGGCTGTTGGCATCGAGAGATGCTGGATATTGAGTGGGGCTTGCTAAGTCTTGCTATTTGTCTTATTTTAGACATTATAGCCTGGGTTCAAGGACATTTAAAGGAGAACTCCGGCGAACAATGAACCTTTGGTCTAATAAAACATCGGTACCTAGTCAATCGTTCTATGAGATTTGTTTTCATGATAATCGAATGTAAAGCGTTTTATCTCTAAAAACTGTTTAGCGTATAATGCTAGTAATGGGGGCATTGACTAAGTAAAAAGAAATCGCTAGTTTATACCACTAACAAGGCTCAAAATAGCCCCACACTAACGCAGGTACATAATGAGGGTCCATACATGCAAAACGAAGGATTGAGAACTTTGTAAGTGTATAGACCGTTTAATAGGAAGATACTTTATAAAGACAGTTTACTTCGTGTATACAGACAGGAGCCATCTTAGAAAATAGTCTCGATAAGCCGATCCCCGAACGCCGTTCATACAGTTCAGAAGTTCTGATCACTCAGCACGACGTTCGTGTTTTGACTTGTCGAGACTATTTTCTAAGATGCCTCCTGTCTGTATTCACGAAGTGGACGTTTTGCATGTATGGACCCTCATTATGTAACTCTGTTAGTGTGGGGCTATTTTGAGCCTTATTAGTGGTATAAACTAGCGATTTCTTTTTACTTAGTCAATGCCCCCATTGCTAGCATTATACGCTAAACACTTTTTAGAGATAAAACGCTTTACATTCGATTATCATGAAAGCAAATCTCTGAGAACGATTGACTAAATCACACGTCAATTCCAACAGCTTCCTCTCGTCCCAGCTGCAGGCATCGCTCGCTAGGTGGCATCAATTTGACGTGCATCAGTTTTCAGGAGTGGCAGGTGAAATTATGTGTGTGAGAAATTCTCGTATTGATTTCGCAACGGTCAAAGTTGGAAGGTCACCAATCATCTTTGGCTGTGACATGCAGTATCTGTCCACCTGTCTCCAGTGAATGAGTTAGGGACCTCAGGGCAGCTGGACTGCAGCAATGAAATCAGAAAACAACTCTGGCCCACACACACACACACACACAGCATTTACTTCGTTAGTTTTGTGAGCTAAATCAATAGCTTTCAACTAGCCTTGTTCATACTCTTTGTCTAATAAAATTCAGGCAAAATGATGCCTCTCCTCAATCTCTCTGGGCTATTTACCTACTTACCAGGGGGAATACGTCTTGCCTAATTCCCGTCTTAACTCTCCTGTGGTATCAGGACCAGCAGACGGGCAAAACAAGCCCATCATTCTTTCAGGCAATCACATCCTATAAATAAATGGGTGGCAATTAGAATGAGAAATGTGTGTGTGCACAGCGTTCCCTCAGTTCCCTCTGAGATAGCTGTCACTTTGTGGTCTACTTTCACCATCATAGTGTTTTCCAAAGTCCCACTCTCACGTACATGTGATACCCCAAGCTTTGTGAAGCTGGCAGTCTGGTGAAACTTTGTTTTCTGAAAGACACCTTAAGATTATGAAAAAGGGAAGGTTCTTTAGGACAGCTAAGAAAAAAATTGAATCAGCTTTGGGAAAGATAATTGCCTGTCAATCATGTTTTATACAGAATGAGGCCATTTCAAATAAGGATTCGGCATCCGGGAGACTGTTGCTTTTTGGTGTGTGCGTGTGGGACTGTGGGTGCACTTGGATCCATACAGGACGCATCACTGTTCATCAGTGTCATCTTTTCCCATCGATACTCAGAAACAACAACAAAAATAAATATATATATATATAGATTCACTGTTCTCATGCAATATGTGCCATTCACATACTATAGTTTCACTCTCATTTACCAGGGTACCCAAGGTCTTGGTTGTGCGTGTTTTTTTTTTTTTGTTTTTTTTAAATGGACTGATAAGCAAAAGTGGGGTTAGTGGATTAGTCTCAGTGACTTTTCAGTAAAATAGTTATAATGAATGTGTAATTGTTGTCATTTGTACATCTCCAAGTAGTTTTGAGTTGGATGTTGGAGCAACATACAACAAATGTTTTGGGAACGTTTTGATTTAGGGTGTTCACACTTGTAGTTCAGTTTTTTTTGTTGGTCCATCCAAAAACGAAAAATGTTGTACTTATTGTTGTAAGTTGTAAGTACATAGTACATAGTACTTAAAGCCACTTAATATAAAGTGGGACCCACAACTTTATAGTACAGTATTATACTTTTGAATGTAACCATTAAAGTTACAAAATGTAATGTTATGTTATGAGGATGTTACAAAAGTTTTCAGGCTCTTTCTCATGGCAAAGCGAGTGGAAAATCCATTACATTTACATTGTAGGAGATAATTGAGTCTCTATCCACCTTTTTCTGCGCCCGTTCTGTTTCCCATGATTCATAGTGGGTTCAACTGACTAAACGGTTTTCTACTTCCTGTTGAAGTATTTGTTTACATAGACTTCTAGCACTCTAGTCCAGACCACTAATCTAGAATGATATATTATATAGATCAGTGGCCCAGACATTAGAAAAATATCAGTCTACACATACGTTAATATTCACGGACATGACCGTTCTGAAAGCGACTTTAAACTTTCACAGATCTTAAAGAGAAACCACAAAGAAACCTTTGAATTCTTCGTTTTTTATCAATTGTATCTTAATTTCAATCAATGTTTCATCAACCAACTGCCTGGTTTTAATAAATAAGAAGTAAATAGTAAACAATAGATGATCATGGTGGAGGCGACAGCGCGCAAACTGGACTTTGGTCTCATGAATGAAACTCGATGTAACGTTATGCCTTACCTCACAGGCCTGAGAAATATAAAGACTATGCATCTTTGAAAGCAGAGGTAGACAGGAGTCAAAGGGCTAACCAGCCTAACCTTATAGTCCAGTTATTCTGCAGCAGTCGGAGTGATAGAAACTGTTGGATGTTCATGTGTTGCTGGATTAGGGAGATTGTGCAGTCATGCATCAGCTATCCTTTGGAAGTTTTGAAGAAAATGTTTTTTATCTGTGATTTAATAAAAAAATAACGTGATCAGATCACATTTGATGAAAGTTTTTTTTTTTTTCGATTTAGTTTAGCGATGTGGGGATGAGACAATCTAAAACACATAGCAAAAACGCATAGACCAGATACGAACCGGAAGTTGGCAACCGCAGTCATCGTCATGACAGCGCGCATTGTTTAGGGCAGAATAAGGTGGATATTTAGACACCAAAATTTCTCCTTCTATTGATCTTGGTGTTGCCAGTATTTTGTACTTTGCTGTTTTCCTGCTCTGCCAGGGACAGATCGTGTCGATTTTAAATCATTGAGCTTGATAATTGGCTTCAATTGTACAAGTCATTTACAAACTCAAAGAACCTTGATGAGCAAATGTTGCCAATTAGCCCGGGATGCAAATGAGCCAAGACAAGTGCAGGAACTACATCCTGCTTCCCATTGTGAAGGGAGGGAAATGCTCTCTCTTGACTGTTTGAAGGACCTAATTTCCAAAAGAACCCTTCTTGCTTAAAGAAAGAGGGAAGGTTGAGGAAGAGATGAAGCCAAACGTGTGACACTGACTCTAGAGGACAGCCGTGGAGCAAATCTGATTAAGACTCTATCTGTGGAACATCACAAAACGCCATCAAACTGAAGTGTGAAATTGAAGCTGAAGATGTGGGGTTGTAGTGTTTAAAGAGCTGTGTTGTTTTTTCTGTCAGCGCTTAATCAGAGTCTGAGACCAATTGGAGTCGAGCTGTACATTTTAGGAGAAATTATAGATCTTACAGACATTAAGAGGGTTATAAATTCAAATTTAAATGTGCTGTATATGAGTTTTTTGACTGTATTAAACAATAAAAATACCATAATATGTTCAGAAACTTTAGATATTTTGGAAACTTGCTCACATACTCTTTTCTCTGAGAAAAACAAACACTTCTACAGCCAGTTACTTTACTTTGAAATCCGTTCCGTGTCAGAATGTCTGTTTTTGTTCTGGTCTGTGACACCGCACGTTGCCAATTTACCCAATAGTTTTCTGCCACCGCAGTTTGCCAGTTGGTGGAATACACATTATATTGCGGCCATGGAATCCAGCGAAAAAACATGGGTCAGAGATCGTGGAATCTACCCGACCTAAAAAGCCTCCCCACCTATCTAAAAATCTCTATGAACGGTAGCATATTAATACGTGATATCAACTCATCACAAATCAATAAATCAACTCATTAACGTACAGTGTGTAAGTGTGCTCGCATTCCATTGACAATTGCTTGTTCCTGTAGCGTGTCCTCAATCTGGCAACCCGCGTATGCGTCGAGTCTGAGGACGAGAGGGCGGGTGAAACAACTCTCTCCAATATTTTTTATTTCGACTGCAGTACCCATTTTAAACGCTAGCTGACAATCTCACATACTGCACCTTTAATGCTTGTTGTACCTGTACAATGACAAAAAAAAAAAAGTCTTTGACTTGGTTTGAAAGAGAGTTGAAGAACCTAGCATGATGCTAGTTACTAGGTTGAAGCAGGATGCGGTGACACCTACATGTGTTGTTTTTACACACAGCGGTACTGTCTGGATAAACGCATCGCAGACAGTCAGGCAGACAGTCATTTTCACCTCAAAATCAGACGAAATAAGAAATTATATCTGGCTTAAATAAATTAAAGGAGAACTCCGGCGAACAATGAACCTTTGGTCTAATAAAACATCGCTAGTCAATCGTTCTCTGAGTTTTGTTTTCATGATAATCGAATGTAAAGAGTTGTATCTCTAAAAACTGTTTAGCGTATAATGCTAGTAATGGGGGCATTGACTAAGTAAAAAGAAATCGCTAGTTTATACCATTAACAAGGCTCAAAATAGCCCCACACTAACGCAGGTACATAATGAGGGTCCATACATGCAAAACGAAGCTTTGTAAGTGAACAGACCGTTTAATAAGAAGATACTTTATGAAGACAGTTCACTTCGTGTATACAGACAGGAGCCTTCTTAAAAAAATAGTCTCGATAAGTCGATCCCCGAAAACGCCGTTCATACAGCTCAGAAGTTCTGATCACTGGTTTGACTTATCGAGACTATTTTTTTAAGATGGCTAGAAATCAGAAAGATATGAAACTTAGCTACGTTTTTTTGCACTTGCTATGTGAACACACACAACACGACATTATCAAACTAAAGTACAGTACATTCATTTCATTTAAAAAATCTGCCATTTTTGACCAGCACAGGAGAGTTAAATCAGTATTTTCACAAGTCACCTTTATTTTTGTAGCGCTTTGTACAAGCACGCTTCAGAAACCCTCCACCTTCCCCAGCTCCACCTGTGTAGATCTACTACGGGGGTTATTTCATGTATGTTACACGTGCAGCAGCATCAGCATGTCTTGCATGCTCACAGCAATATCTGTGAATGTATTAGCAGTTACAAGTCTCGGTTCTTGCCAGATATATATTAGAATACCAGTCTCTCCAAGAGTTGTCATGTGAGAAGTTCAGTTCAGCAATAAGCAGCTCTACTGAAGACTGTCTGAATGTCGTTATTCAGTTGTAATTGCATGTCTGAACAGTGATGCTCGTGGCTCACTTTACTTTTAAGCAAAACGTCTTTCTTTCTTTTGATTTTTGAGGTGAAATACATCCCGAAGATGTTCTTGACAGGCTTTGAGAGATTCACACCTCAATTTATCTCACTCTCTCTATCACTGTCAACATCTGTATCCTTCCTTTTTTTTTCTCTCTGTCTCGGAGAGGTTGGTAGTGCAGCAGGCGATGTGTGGTTGGAGTAATGAGGCTTGGGAGATCCAGCGTTAGAACACAGACTTTCATTAGGACTCTGAAAAGGGCAGAGACAATCTGTGAAAGGATCTCTGATCTGAAGCAGCTGACAAATACTTCTCATGTCAGCCCGGGCAGCATGACGGTATACCATACTGTGGCCAAATTCCGAACCTATCTATTGTATAATATTTGTAGTACTGTTTTGTGTTACAAGATGCTTTTGCTCTCATGATGCATTATGAATCTTTTATAAAAAATGCCATCGTCAAACCGCCCACTACAAGGAATACCAGCTCTGAGTCTGGCCTCTATTTTCCATGACAACCGTGAATTAGACTGACATCACGCAGACTGGTCAACAAATCTTTCTTAATAAGCTCTTGTTGTTAATGTCATGTCGATGGTAACAGCATGAATTCAATCGAGTGATTCATTTAAATCCAATTCTTAGCATTAACCAAAATCTAATTCTGTCATATTTTGATGGCATCTTAGCCCTCGCATACATCTCACTGCGTTTTTGGCTGTAAATCTGTTAAGACGTGTGTGTGTGTGTGTTTGTGTGGGCAGGAGGGGGCGTGTGTATGCTTGTTTTTGAATGGCTGGAGTTACAGTTGGTGGGGACTGGTGGAGCACGACTGTGCGAGCGGGCGGATTTTATCACTTGCAGCTGAACAAAGACGTAAATAAAGGGAGAGAGAGTAAAAAGGATGCAGAGAGAATGTTCTCTAATCTTGGTCTTATCTGCAGCAGGGATCAAATTCATTATTGGGAATATTTCAAGCAGGGTATCCCAAGCTGCTTTTTTGCCCCCCATTTAAACGTGTATTTGGCATGCATTCAAGATATACATTCTTATCTGTCAAGCATGTGGTTTTAGCATTACTGCTGCCATGTTACCATTTGCAGTTGCATAAACATTGCCGCTAGAGCCCGACCGATAAAGGATTTTGAAGGCCGATTCCGATACAAATATTTGTTGGTTTTAAAATCCGATATTCCGATATATAGGCCGATATTTTTATTTATTTACTTTTTTTTTCAGAAACGCGCAACAAAACATTAACTGATTTCCCTAACATTAGTTATTTGTAGTTATGTATGAGTTTTAACTAAAATGTGATTTTAGTTTGAATGTGATGTGCATTTTTAAAAGAAACTTGTTTATTTTATTGTCGCAACAGAACAGTGGAACCAAAGCTCGTTAATGTTAACGTTAGCGGTCTTCCACTGATGATAGTGGCGTTAGCTAGTCTATGATGAGCCATAATTTAACCAATGGATAACGTCATACTGCATTGTCAAAAGTTAAAAGGACAGTCAGTCAACTACACTGTAACAACGTAACGTAATTATTACTAGCTGATTCCGCTTCACTCTCGGCTAATTTAAAAGCAGCAAAAGTGGACATGATGGTCACACATTTTGTCATGCTTATTTGAATTAAGAGAACTGATGAAGATATTCTTCAAGCAATGTATGTCTCGTGACCAACTCACCATGAACACACTTCACCGATGATCTCACTCGCGGATAACTGGTTCCCTCTGCCCGACTCTAGGCTGGATCAGCAGGCGCGTTATAAACGATGTTTTGCCAACAAGGACGGTGTAGAGTGCCCTCTGGTGGACAAACTATACAACTCCAACACTCATGACATGGTTGAAGCGTGTTTCGTCCGGTTTTTTTATTTATTTTTGAAATAGTAATTTATCGGCCATTATAACTGCCGATACCGATAGTTTGGAAAATGCCTAATATCGGCCGATAATATCGGCCTGGCTCTAATTAAGTTAAGACCGCGTCTTATAAACTAGTCTGGCCAATCAGCAATTAGTTAGCGCTAATCAGTCTTACTTTTCAGTCTTACTTACTTATTTTTTGTTAATGTAAGAATGATTTTATTACTAGCTAGACACGTCTAAGCAGTTTATGCAACATGCCATAGGAAGCAAGAAGTCTTCATAGTGAACTTTCATTTTTTAAAATGACACGGTGATTCTAATGTAGCAGTTATCTCTGTTCTAATTTGACAAAATTCATCATCTTTCTCCACTTCTGAAATGCCTGCTGATGTAATAGTTGTTAGTCGTATCGTTCACGCTCTTTCTTCTCACATAATAAAAACGTATTATTATATAAATCATGTCCATTTAAGTGTTCATTTAATGCGTGGGTGGATAATAAATGTAATAAGCAGGATAAATACAGTCAGCCAGGCAACAGTGTAATCATGCAGAAAATAGTGCAAGACTGTACTGTATATTAGAGTTTGATTGGATCCACTGCACATTGTTTCCAAATGATTATTCTGTTTCTTTCTATTATTTGGTAATTGTCATTCTTGATTATTTTATTTTATTTATTTTGGTAATTCTTGTACTTGATGATGATATTATTCCGTCCAATGAGCTGCGGCTCAACATTCAAACAATTTCTGTACATGTACAATACAAATACAATGTCTTGAATATGAAGTAAGGTTTATGCATGTTTATGACAACTGTCATTTAGTGTCTTTTGCTGATAAAGACATTTTGAAGTCTTTGTCATGACAACTTGACATAAAATGAAGTTAAACTGTAGTGTGGTTGGCTTTGACATTTGATGTCATGAGGCATTATAACTGTGTCATAATATTTTTCGTGACCTCAACTACAGCGGTGCTAATTGAATTTGTCATTAAAAAAATAAGAATGGCTTCATGACAGCCAATGTCAAAACCAACCACATGACGGTTTAAACTTTAATGTAATGTTAACCAATAAAGCTAGGTGTTTTTTTTAAGTTTGATAATTAATCTGCTATGTTTATGACAGGTTGTGTTGTCTTAGTAATGTCAAGTTGTCATGACAAAGACACTGACAGGTTATGATGTATTGGTTTATGTCAAGATGTCATAACAAAGACACCTCAAACAATGTCACATTTGCATTAAAACGTCATAATTGAGCGAAAACATGCATATAACTTGTCATGTCATGATTATGAAGGTGTCATGTTAGTCTTATGCACACCCCTTTAAGTAAAGTATTACCAAATACTGTAACATCAGGCTATATATTTAAACATGCTGTAATTTATCAATTTCCAGTGTACTCTGATCTGCGGTCCAACTTGATTTCAAGAAAAAGAATGTGTGTGACACCAGCAACATAACAGTTGCAAATGCCCCTGGAGGACTTTCCTTCAGCTTACAGCTGCAAATTCCATTGTTTTGTCTGTTAAATGTTGGTGAAATCAGCATTATGAAAGCAGAAGGATCAGGCCTGGTGCAGAGCACTGCTTCTGTCAATCTCTGTAGTGCCCCAAGGCCTAGAGATAGCAGCCCACACAGAGGGGAATTTATCAGCCTTGCGCACTCGCTCGAAAATAAAAGTCAGGAGTTTTGCCTTCCTTTGATCTCAACTGTTGGATAATAATTGTAATCTGTCAATTCCACAAAACAGCACAACAAAAATGTCAAATCGTTTTGCTGCAAAAACGCTATAGATAAACAATCTCTCATCTCATATAGGTGGTAAAACGATAGCAGAGAGCCTTCCTTCGTATGACAATTGTGATACATTTATGGTATTTTTGGGACACGATTTGGTACTTTTTACATTTTGCAACGTGTGTGAGTGGGGGGTGGGGGGTTAGTTGGTGTTTTCCTGTCAGGAAACAATTTAATTGATAGCTAACGCCTTGTCTTGTGAAGAACATTACAGGTTGTAGTTTTTGCTGTTTGTTACTCATGGACCACTGAATTGAACCCCCTCCTCCCTCTCTCTCTCTCTCTCTCCTCTCTGGCAGTGGAAGTCCTTCTTGTTCTCATCATTAGCCTTTAGCCCGTCTGCAAGAGCCGTACTCTCACACCTGCGCACACAGACACCAGCTCAAAAACAGAGCCCTCTCTGCAGGATATTGATCTAGTCGCTCTCCGTAATTGGCTCTTTGCTTTTTCATTGCACTGTTTGCATGCCAGTCGCCAGATGTGAAGCATAAAACATCTGATGAAAGGATTCTGGTTAAACAGATCTGAGGTAAAAAATAAAAGCTTCTTTAACAGGCCATTGATTTCCGAGGAAACATTTGCTACAAAATAAGAAAAAAGGAGGTTTCACTTTTCATTTTAATTCTAACACGCCTTTTGAGGCCATTGAACTCTGTGTAGTTCACAATCATGGGCTTAATGTGAATCAGTTCATATTTTTCCAGAGAAAAAACACATTTCTTTCCTCATAATGTTCCATGACATTGACAGAATGTCCACTTGAAGTGGGAAAATTACATATTAATCGATGCATCTTTGTTGGTATGGATTGATTGAATGAATGGTTTGTTTGTTTGTTTCTTTGTTTGTTTGTTTCTTTGTTTGTTTGTTTCTTTCTTTCTTTTTTTCTTTCTTTCTTTCTTTCTTTCTTTCTTTCTTTCTTTCTTTCTTTCTTTCTTTCTTTCTGTCTGTATGTCTTCCTTCCTTCCTTCATGTCTGTCTTCCTTCTTTCCTTCCTTCCTTCCTTCCTTCCTTCCTTCCTTCCTTCCTTCCTTCCTTCCTTCCTTCCTTCCTTCCTTCCTTCCTTCCTTCCTTCCTTCCTTCCTTCCTTCCTTCCTTCATGTCTGTCTGTCTTCCTTCCGTCCTTCATGCCTGTCTTCCTTCCTTCCTTCATTCCTTCCTTCATGTCTGTCTTCTTCCTTCCCTCCCTCCTTCCTTCCTTCCTTCCTTCCTTCCTTCCTTCATGTCTTTCTTTCTTCCTTCATGTCTGTCTGCCTTCCTTCCCTCCTTCCTTCCCTCCTTCCTTCCTCTCTTTCTTTCTTTCTTTCTTTCTTTCTTTCTGTCTGTATGTCTTCCTTCCTTCCTTCATGTCTGTCTTCCGTCCTTCCTTCCTTCCTTCCTCCTTCCTTCCTTCCTTCCTTCATGTCTGTCTGTCTTCCTTCCGTCCTTCATTCCTTCCTTCATGTCTGTCTTCCTTCCTTCCTTCCTTCATGTCTGTCTTCCTTCTTTCCTTCCTTCCTTCCTTCCTTCCTTCCTTCCTTCCTTCCTTCCTTCCTTCCTTCCTTCCTTCCTTCCTTCCTTCCTTCCTCCTTCCTTCCTTCATGTCTGTCTGTCTTCCTTCCGTCCTTCATTCCTTCCTTCATGTCTGTCTTCCTTCCTTCCTTCCTTCATGTCTGTCTTCCTTCTTTCCTTCCTTCCTTCCTTCCTTCCTCCTTCCTTCCTTCATGTCTGTCTGTCTTCCTTCCGTCCTTCATTCCTTCCTTCATGTCTGTCTTCCTTCCTTCCTTCCTTCATGTCTGTCTTCCTTCTTTCCTTCCTTCCTTCCTTCCTTCCTTCCTTCCTTCCTTCCTTCCTTCCTTCCTTCCTTCCTTCCTTCCTTCCTTCCTTCCTTCCTTCCTTCCTTCCTTCCTTCCTTCCTTCCTCCTTCCTTCCTTCCTACATGTCAGTCTGTCTTCCTTCCTTCCTTCATGTCTGTCTGTTTGTCTTCTTTCCTTCTTTCCTTCCTTCATGTCTTTCTTTCTTTCTTTCTTTCTTTCTTTCTTTCTTTCTTTCTTTCGGTCTGTCTGTCTGTATTACCCATTTTATGGTCCATGGTGAAAGAATACTTTTTATATGCATGTTTATTCACATTGGATCTTTGTAACAATTTAAAGATGGAACTTTACCATTTGCTGTGAGTTATTGTCACAATGAGTGCTATGGAAGTGCCAGCCAAGGGCAAGAGGAGCATTGGCTATGTGTGTTTTTTTTTTTTTTTAAGTGATTATGACAGCTAGAACACTATATCTTTCCAAGTTAGCTTTGCAATGTCATAACGGCAATACTGATGACAGCAACAGTCAGGAGAAGGAAGTAAGATGTGAAGCAACAGGAGAAGGAGAGAGAGGAAGATATCATTGTGATTCCAGGAGGTTCTATTTTTCAAAGCGTAACCTTCCCCTCCTGTGACTTAAGACAGACGGGTCTCAGTGGGTGGACAGGATATATAATGACCCCGCTCCATGTTGACTGGAACCACTTATATCAGGGAACTATCAGCACTACCCAAGTTCCTGTGGGAGCTGGACAAACAACCAAAAGATCAGCCCTCCTAAACAGACAGGGAGTCCTGGTCGATGGTCAGGGCATAAATTAAGTGGCTGTTGACCTCCACTGGATGCTGAAAAGCATTGAGATGTTTACATTTTCTCCCTCTCCTTCCTGTAAAGACAGTACAGAGGATCAAATCAGAGAAAGACCCATTTTCTCTGGATTATAGGAGATTTGTTGCTTCATCTGTTTTTCTTTTGTTCGAATCAGGAAAAGGACAATCGTTTTATCTGTGCGATATTCCGGGGCCGACTGGGCTGCGGGGGCAATTGAAACCTCCGGGCTTCCCGCGTGGCCTGTTTCGACTACAGGGATCACCCCAGAATAACAAGGCATTAGGAGAGGACATATATAATTTATTTCCAATGCTGGCGGAGGCTTTGAAATGGTCCCTTGCAGCAAAAAGCCCATGATTATAGGTTAAGGGGTTGCAGAGGAAATGTTGCTGCAATCACTTCAAAAGAAGGGTCAGAATTTTGGATACTCTCACATGAAATAGACATGCCCCGCATTTATCAATAATGCCCTTTCGAGACAGCATCGGCATTATTCAAAAAAGTTTCTACGAACAGTCAAATTCTTGTTTTTTTTTTATTTTTTTATGAATTAATTAAAATTGTGCTTTTTTGGTTCTGTTGTCATGGTAATACTGCTGTTAATGATAATAATAATAATAATAATATATATAATGAGTTTTTATTATACTATTTTATTATTATTTTTATATTTATTATTTCGGTTCTTATGTCATAATAATATGAATAAAAATAATTATAATAACTTTTTATTATTATAAAATAACTAAAAGAATACATTTTATAATAATAATAATAATAATAATAATAAATAATGATTTATCATAATCATCATTACAGCAGAACCAAACATGAATAAAATATTTGATAAATAATAATAATGTTGTTGATTATAGTAATTGTTGATGTAGTAAAGTTTGTATTGTGCTTCATGCCTTGTTGTGTCTGCTGTGTACTGCATTCATATTTATTTATAGTATTTGGGTGGTCAATCAACTTTCATCTGAACACGTCCGCTGTCATTGTCAAACACATTGGTCTGCAACCAAGTGAAACCTCAGACCGAAGCATTGCACAATTACTGATAAAACACGACCGCCACCAGACCAGCCCCAACAAATATGATGAAATGAGAGCGGTGAACTTGTCACAGTCGAGAGAAAGGACACAACACACACGGCCTCTCAATGAGCCCATGAGGCAGATGGCTATATGTACACGAGAGTACCACATCTAATGCAGTCGCTTGGCTCCAGTGCCAGCACCTCTGTGCCTCACCAGTCCCCAACTTTGATGCATTTCTGCCAGAGGTATCCATTACCATTCATTTAAGCACCGCAGGGATGGACTGCATAATGCTATGAATATAGATTTGTCCATCTGCCTGCCCATAATATCTTGATTTTGGGATAATTGCATTGCAATATGATCTGGTGTTTGGCAGCGCGTTCAGGACAGTTTGTTGAAAGACCTGCGTAAAACGAAATGCGTCACACTGCGAAAGTTAAATGAATTTTAAGTATTTTTTTTTTTTTTTCCGTTGCATCTCAATAAGGATGCGTCTCAGTGACTGGGACTCTCATTAGAGCTGGAACTCTGACTCGTCTCATATCACTGCTAGGTTTAATTTCCAGCAACATACTCAGGTGGAAGCGCAAACATCCTGCCCCATCGTTTCCTCTCGTCTCGCCGGAATACCTCGCAGGCTATAATGACGGAGACGGAGAAGGAACCTGTCTGTGTGTTTGTTTGCTGCAATGTCCGTCCCCATTCCGTCTGTGTTTGTATGTAAATGGAGAAGTCCTGGCAAGCTGGACGTCCTGTCTGGCCCTGACTGGCAGGTGGACAGCTTGTCACAAGAAGATTTACTGTCGCTATTATAAGAACGCTACATTTTTTTTATCCCGCTTCAAGTTTAATCCCTGCAGATTTTGTTCAGTGACTCGAAAAAGTTGTTGGACACTTAAGACACCCCTTTTAAATGTCTTTTAATAAAAATATGGTTATTGTATGGTTACTAATAATGTGTTTTGTATATTGTACTGTGTTGTGTTTTGTGAAATGTGTAGCCTCCTATGGACAAGTGTTGTAAATTAGCAGTTTTGCTATAACACTAAAAAACAATGCATCTGGGTTGTCCAATGCTGTTGTTATGTCCATATCAAATAAATAAATAATAAAAATTGCTTTATTAAGAATAGCATGTATATACAGTATAATAATATTAGTACAATAATTCATTAATAATAATAATTATAAATAGTATGTTAGCCTATTCTAAATATTCTAAATGATAAACAATTTTAATTACTACTAGTATTACTATAAAATTGAATAAAAATAATACAATTATTATTAATAATACATTTCAGTATTAAATAAGCATATGGTTATTATCATCATTATAAATAGTATTATAAATATTCTAAATAATAAATGTTAAACAATTTTAATTACTACTACTAATAATAGTAATTGTAGTAGTAATAATATTAGTTTTTGTTCCTTTACCATTTAGAAACATCTACCCTATCTGACGACCAATTTGTACGAATTCGACGAATGATTAAAAAGTGGCTAATTCGTACGACCTCACTCGTACGAATTCGTACGACGTGTCTAAACCCACGTGATGGGTAGGTTTAGGGACGGGGTTAGTGGTAGGTCATTCGTACGAATTCATACAGTACGAATTGGCCAATTCGTAAAATATGAACGATTTAGCAAAATCGTACTAATTCGTACGAGTGAGGTCGTATGAATTGTTACGAATTAGCCACCTCGTAAAATTCATACGAATTCCAGTGAGATCGGGCTGTAAAAATTGAATAAGAATAATATTTATAATTAATAATAATAATAATAATAACAAATAATAATAGTATCACTAATAAAACATAATATTTATTATTATTATTATTAATAATAATAAATAGTTACAAATGCTAAAGGATACACAACTGAAATTAACAACAGCAATAATAAATAATAATTATTATTGTTTCGTTTTTTATTATTCGTAGCAGTAGTATTGATTAAAGTTGTTTATCAATTACCATATAACAATTTATTTAGATTATAATAAAATAATAATACAAATAATATGCTTCTATTTAATAATGAAATGTATTATTATTACTATTGTTAGGAATTAATTTGTGTGTGTGTGTGTGTGTGAGACGTAAATACCCAAAAGTGTTCCACAAAGCAAAACGGATAACATCAAGGCCCGCCTAGGGGAAGAGAGGAAAGAGAAGTACATGTGAAGGTAGAGTGGTTTGTTTGTGTGTTTGATGTCTCCTCGACGCCTCGCTCTGTCATAGTGCTGACATCACTCGCATGTAAACCAATTACACGAGGAGAGAGGAGAGAGGAGGGCCACCACAAAGGTCATGTCAATCTCAATAGCCTGATGGCTTTGAAATGAAAAACCTTGACCTGTCTGAACAGTTTAGTGTCGGCCATCATGGCTCACTGAAACAATCGGCATACCTCAGATCGCTATAATCTGTAGATATGTTACATATTCTTGGAGTATTTCAATGCTTCTTTCAGTTATTTTCAACAAGTTTTGGAGCAACATCTCAGACACCAAAATAAAGCGGCATCTGTGCTTTCCCACTTTTGAAAAGCACCGCGTCTATACACACAAATAAGCGCCAACACCTTATGAAGGTTGAATTTTGTTTCCTTTTTACTGCTGACAAGAGGAAGGACATGTTATCGCAGCTTTTCTTGGGATTAGCAGGCTTTATCTAACGATGCATAATGAATCACATTTATCTGTCCCTGTTGCTTTAATCGACACTCAAAGCATTGTGGGAAGAAAAGGCAATCCGAAGGGAACAGGTTCATAGTGCCACCTTATCTTGAAATTGGCTAGTTTTGTGGCTCATTGTGCAAGCAGGCTATGAATTAACTATGCAGACATGGTCGGCATATTGGCTATGAACCTTTTCATTGTGTTTAGTCAATGCTCATCTATTTAGGATTGTAATCATTGAGATGTGTACTATAGCCTTGGATAAAGAAGAATACTTCATTCTTAGAGTCCAGCACACTAAATATATCACTGAAACATGGTGTACATTTAAATAACAGGGAGAAATTGATTGATTTAAGATCCAATAAGATCCATATTTAATAACTTTTTTTTGGGCTTAGATGTACATACCGTACATAGGCCTTGTGATTTTTTTTTTCTTCAGAACATACTAAATTTTTATCATTTTTATTTATTTGTATATTTTTATATATTATATTATATTATATTATATTATATTATATTATATTATATTATATTATATTATATTATATTATATTATATTATATTATTTTGGCTGTCAAACGATTAATTGCGATAAATCGCATCCAAAATAAAGGTTTGTGTTTACATAGTATATGTGTATGCACTGTGTATAATTATTTTGTATATATATATATAAATACACACACATGCATGTATATTTAGGAAAAGAAAAATATTTCTATATAAAATATTTATATTTATATATAATATAAATTATACATAGATCTATATACAGTAAATACATGAAAATATTTCTTAAATATATACAAGCATGTGTGTGTATTTGTATATATAAAATAATTATACTAATTAAACTTTTATTTTGGATATAATTAATCACTATTAATCGTTTGACAGCCCTATATATATATATATATATATATATATATATATATATACTATATGTATATATGTATGTATATGTGTATGCATATATGTGTGTGTATATATATATATATATATATATATATATATATATATATACAGTATATATATATATA
Source organism: Pimephales promelas (assembly GCF_016745375.1). The sequence continues at coordinate 1,882,826 of NW_024121521.1, read as the reverse complement.
TGTATGTATGTATATATATATTATGTATGTATGTATACATATTATATATTATATATATATATACTGTATATATATATATATATATATAATTATATATAATAATATTATATTATTATATTATATTACACTAAATAAATTCAAATATTAAAATGCTGATAAGCTACAGCATAAAATGTATACATTTTGCCTTTATTCTATGTATTTATTAGCCGTGTCCATGTTATTTGCCTCAGACTAAAGCGGGACAGTCTGTACTCTGTAAACTGCTGATTTCTTTAATTATCTGAATTACAATGGTGTGATCAGCAATATACACAAAGAAACATTCAACTACTGTATTTTAAGTGTAAAGTCCAGAAATATCTCTTATGACTCTCCTGGCTGCTGAAAAACATTAATATTTTTGTTTAAACCACATTAAGCTGGTGTGTAAAATCCTTTAGGTGATAAAACAACTATTTGGCTGGGAATAATGAAGGCAGACTTACTGGCCCTTGGGAAGGTGTTTAGCCGAGCAGTATTAAAAGTATAAGTCAAAGGTTCCATAATAATATCAGCAGCAATTTTCACAATATTTGCTTTTGTTTTGCTTCTCAGGGAAGTTTGTTAAGGCCTTTCACAGCTGAAGAACTTTCTAGGAACGATGTTTCCAATCAAAAAGACATTGCACATGCTCTTATCCCTAGACACAGTCACATTCAGCATTGTTCCCAAGAGACACAGTTGAGAATCCAAGTCTCCGCAGATCCATGAACCAGCTCGAACAGAGCGACGCGGCATTCATATTTATCACGGGTCACCTCCTGTTTCCTGCATTCAGGAGGACATGAATATACCTGCTTTTCTCTGCCTTGTTTTCTCCGTCGTCCTCTTTGATGGGGAGATGCACATAAAGCTTGTGGCAGAGGATGGAGCTGATAGAGGGCAAGAGGAGGTGTATTTAAGTGTGTTCACACTGCCTGTGAGCGCTCTGATTAGGCACCGTCATGCTGAGACATCCACAGAATCTGTATTCATTTGGTCATGCACCTGCCATCTAAAGCAAAGGGAGAGGAGCTTTTGAAAAGCTCAAAGAAATGACACTAGAGAAATGGGCATGATAGGGAGCGAGGGAGGAAGGAAAGGGAGTCTTACAGACAGGTGAGAGGAAGATGTTCTTTTTCCTTGGTTCAAAATAGCTGACTACCACAATACTCTTTTTATTCTGCTGTATAGAACATGTCTACTGTGTATGCATCCATGCATATTCTGAATACCTGAATGACCTCTTTAGTACATCTTGTAAAATTGCAGTGAACAACAGAATATAATGTACTGGATATCCCATAATGCAACATGCTTGACTCAACCTTACATTTCCAGTAAGACTAATTAACTAAAAGTAATGCCAATCAGGATTTCTCTTATTATTGACTTATCATATATCAGTTTTGATCAGTTTTTTGTTATTGTTGCTGTTGTATGTAAAATTATTATCCAATATTCTACTCATTTTTTTTAAAGTCTGTTTAATGTGATTTAAAGTAGCACTATGCAGGTTTTTTTTAACCTTAACTGAATAGCTTTGGAGTTATTGCAATGGTTATATGACTATTTTCGAATGTTGGGCGTCTCCCCTCCCCAATCCCCCCCCCCAGCCCGTTGCCTGTGGGCGGAAAAAACACGCCGGCCGCAGCATCAGGAAGTGTCGCATGATATCATGTCTCTAAATGTAACAAATTGCTTTACGGCAAGAAAGATCTGCTAAAATGAGCATCAAACAGAAATAACCCGGCGCCGTATACATGTGGTGTTCGAGGCGCATACAAAACAGACTGCCGACAGTTCAACAGGGCGCAGCTCTTAAAGGGGCCACACCTAATTTCCACTCGTTAAAGCTTCCATCCTACTGAACAGGTACCGGTATACAGGGGGGCGGGAGTGCAGAGACATCTCTGTGTGAGTGCTATTTACGACAGTACAAGTACTCCACAGCGACTCTAGTGGTCACAGTTTGACAAAAACGGAAATCCTGCATAGTGCTGCTTGAAATTACTAAGTAAGTTGAAATTACTTAAACATACAGTGCAAAAATTTACGGCAGCAACCTTTTCTTTCTTTTTTATAATTAGATGACTATACTTCGTGAACTAAATGGATGAATCTCATGAGAAAATGTCCATATATGTGTGTGTTTATACTAGGGCTGGGTAATAAATATCGATTTCTCGATATTAATCGATTCTCATTTTTACGAACCAATATCGATTCTTAAATCTCAAGAATCGATTAGTCATCCTGTTTCATTTGAATGAATGGGACATTGTATCGCGGCTGCGCGCATCCAAAAAATCGTAATAATCTTTGTCCTTTGTTACTATTGATACGAAACAAAGTCTCTATTTTCAAATTACGTCCATTTTCTTTAGAAATTCAAAAACATAAATAAGGTTTTGGCGCTGTGGCGTGAGATCACTCTGGCGCAGCTCAAGAAAAGCAGAAGTGCTGATCTCTCTTCCGGCTTAATAATACTAGTTACAGCGCCAAATAAACATGAATGAGCATCTGAAAGTGTGTTAAAAGATAGAGTACAACTTATCGAAATCCGTATCATGTCACATTGATTCGCTCAATCAGCGTTTCAACCGTGGAAAGACGTCAGATAAACCGCTTGTAATCAATGTCATGTATCGTCATATTCACCTCAGAAAACCCACATAAACTCGTTAGTCAGCTACTAAATAAATAACTCCAGAGAGGAGCATTTAGCTAAATATATACACCATATTACATATGCATTATAATCTTAATGTTCTTCAATAATTAATTAATGCATATTTGAATAAATCTGGCAAGTTTTTATGACAGCCACCATTTAAATGTTTATATTTCATATAATCTTCTTATTATAAAAATAAATAAAAGTGTAATTTAAGTGTTTGTATAGCTACAAAACAGTTCATTATTACCTTCATATTAGGCTAATGAAGCCTCTAGGCTACAACTAGACTCCCATAGTTTACAGCATTAGTTAAGAGATTTGGTTCCCTTGAGAAAAATGGCCATTTATTGTAACTGATATCCAAAATAATCGATATCGAATCGAATCGTAACCGGAATCGAATTGCAAGCTTGTGAATCGAAATTGAATCGAATTGTGAAATTTGTCTCAATACCCAGCCCTAGTTTGTACGCATATATACAGAGGCAGTACATGTGACGGGGTGGGCGGCACCAAAACAGGAAGTGGATTGCATGACTCCTATAGTCAGAACAGAATGATGTTAAGGTCATTGTCTCCCATCCCCTCTACATGGGCAGTAGAGATCTATCAGGAAGACACTGTTCAATAAAAGCACACAAGAGTCTCAGCTGGCTGCGTAGTAACAAATGAGGGGTCTGGCCCTGTGTGGTCCCTCCTGGCCCTCAGCTCTCCTCTGTCTGATAGTTTATCTTCCTTCTGTCCATCTCTCTGTCCCCTCCACTCCCCCATGGCCTCTCCACCTGTTTGCCTATATCTACACCCGTCTACAGCACACATCTCAGCTTTTCTCTCTTACTAAAATATAATAAGCAGCATACCGGCAGGATTTAATTTTGACAACGCACCCCATATAGAGACACCTTTCCATCAGAGCTTTAACTGCACAAAAGGCAGACCGGAGAAATTAGCTCGCTTCGGCCCTTAAAGCAACACCTTGGAACTTTTCCTCTTCGGTCGCCCTACTGGTCGGAAACGAAATTGTCCATTACCGTTGTCGTAAATAGTTTAGCCTACCGTCGCGCACACGCTCGGTCCGGCTTGCGACATCAGAAACGAAGAAAAACGAAATAATGACTATTGTAGCGCTTGCCGTAAAGCAGTCAAATTTTGTAGTTTTTTTCAGACTGATCTCATGAAATTGCGTGTGTATGAGACACCAATTCCTATTTCCTATTTCTATCAACACGCATAATCACTTTTCAGCGTGTTTATGAACGCTGTAGACTTAACGTTATTACTATACAGTAAATATAAATATATGACCTACCTCAACCCCGTCCCTAAACCTACCCGACACTGGGGTTAATTGCATTTATGAGTCTTCCCCAACCATCCTAGGAAAAAAAAATATCGCTCCCCAGATGTAGATCTACATTTTGCTTCGTTTCGCTCTGACATTTAACGGCGTGTACATACACGCGGAATCACTCGGACATTAATGGCGTGGACATACACGCATACATGCGGATACACGCGAATAGCTGAAAATGAGTATAGATAACGCAAAACGTATAGATAACGTATGTTTACGCAAAAGTCATGATGTCATGTTGTTATTTTTGTGGTCGGGTTACTACCCGAACCTCGGAGTTCCGTAGTGTCAGTAAAAGCGATACAGACCCCGTCAGGCTATGGCAGAAGTGCCTTTCACCCTGTTATGACTTGATGAACCATTGATAAGATTTTGGAAACATTATTTTATGGTAAAAAAATGTTACATAGTGTTGCTTTAAACTCAAACTGAGAACGGCTAATTGCTAATGCTAACTATTTTCGAAATATAGTGTGATTACTATGAATCATGAAACTAAATCTAAGATTAAAAAAAAAAACAAATGTGATTTTAGTCTGAATAAAATTCTTCTATTTTTGTTCGTTCTTCCTGACAATTTACAACTTGTTTACACCACACATCTTTCATTGAAAAGAAAGTAACAGGTTTCACAGTTGTATTAACTTAAAGGTTGCGATATAACATATACAGCTCAGGCTGAAAAATGATATTATGTTGAAACCCTTTCAAAGATCGAGTTAGATTGAGTCATGACATTTTGATTTAAAAATTACAAGATAAAAAAATAAATAAAAATGAAATATATGCATTAATGAATCATTCACAATAAGATCAATGACATGCAATTGAAAAATTGGTTGGGTGAATTTCCATTTCATGCCGACGTGGTGGAGCTCGTGTGTGTTTAGCTCATAAATAAGATCATTCCGACATGACCTAAACACTCCAAAAGATTGCAATGCACGATTGCAATGTGGGTAGGTTTTGTAGTCAGTTACATTATTGCTCATCTCTCAAGTCAGATTTCCATTTCAACAATCCCTCTCTCTCTCTCTCTCCCTCTCTCTCTCTCTCTCTCTCTCTCTCTCTCTCTCGGAGATCAGGGTCATTAGCATTCCACAGGAATCAAACACCTGCCAGCCATGTGAAGCCTCACTGCGGTGAGCACAATCAGCCAAATGTTTTCCTTGTGCGATGAATGTGTGTGGCTGTCACCATTCCAGTTGATATATGTGTTCTTTGCTCTCTTTCTCTCTTGCTCCCTCCCTTCCTCCGGTTCGTCCATTCCTCCATCTAAGATTCACCAGAGGGGGTCTGTGTGGGTAAAATACCGCATAGAGGCTTCAGGTGCGCCTGAGCGATACCGCACTGATTAACTGTCACAGATCTTGCGTCACTTTACAAAATCGCTCCAGGAGTTGTAGGAATATTGGCAGCCCAAATGTATAGCCATACTTAATTTTTCCAGTTAGGACACAAGCTGGTCAGTTGCCAATTGCGATATGCTCAAGACGTCACAGGGTCACTACAAGGTTACATGCGATGCGGACCTCCAGTCCCCTAGGGGTGCCATTACACACTGCCAGTTGACATAATGAATGAGAATGAAACCGCGATACCCGTAGGCTGAATTTTTAAAGCAATGCTATGACTCATATGATGGAGAGATGTGCGCTCATGCTAGAAGCGAGTCACTTGGGACGGCGATTGTTTTATTCGTTCTTTTTTTCCTTCTTCTGTGGTTGGATTTTCATTAGCACAGTTTTATTCATTTAAAATTAGATTTCGTCAGAGTTACCTCAAATTAATAATACATGACAAGATATTGACTGCTTTGATTTGCTTGTCTAATTGATTATATTTAGAGATAATCACGTCCGAGGAAGCAATGAGGATTTGTCGAGTCTCAAACAGAGCGTCGCAGTTTGCAGTACTGTGTCCTAACCAGGGGAATTTGCTGAGCGTGAAACATTTCAGCAGTGCCGGTACTGTACTGTATGTAACTGCACTTTTTGTTGTGATTCGCACGTTCAAAATATTATATGGTTTGTAGTGAATGTACATGTGAGCATTACACATTAAATGTGCCATTTGTATTTTAACATGAACCCGTTCTCTGGCAGCAGGTTTTTGAGTGCATGTCGTCTTCTGTCTGTTCTTCATAGTGCATCTTATACACCTGACCTTGAGCGAACGAAGCTAAACAGGTCAGTGTCCGTGAGAGGGAACTGTATGACGTGAAGAGACTCTAAACAAACCCAAATTTGGGTCAAATATGGACAAACCCAAATGTTGGGTTAAAAATGTAATTTAACATTTTAACCCAACTTCAACTTTCACTTTCAACTGTTATTTTTTTTAATTACATTTTAAACCCAACATTTGGGTTTGTCCATATTTGACCCAAATTTGGGTTGAAACAACCCAGCATTTTTTAGAGTGCAACATCGCAGAGACAAACATTTAATATCCATTCATCCACCGCTATATCAATCTATCTATCATTCGATAGATCTTTCTTTCTATCTATCTATTAGCTTTCTATCTATTGTTCTATCATTCTATCTATCATTCCATCTATAATACACTCTAATAATGATGGGTTGTTTTAACCCAACTTTGGGTCAAATATGGACAAACCCAAACGTTGGGTTAAAAATGTAATTTAAAATTTTAACCCAACCTCAACTTTCAATTTCAACTGTGATTTTTTTATTATTATTACATTTTAAACCCAACATTTGGGTTTGTATTGACCCAAATTTGGGTTGAAACAACCCAGCATTTTTTAGCTGTGATGTAGAGACAAACATTTAATATCCATCCATCCAACGCTATATCGTCCTATCTATCATTCGATAGATCTTTCTTTCTATCTATCTATTAGCGTTCTATCGATTCCATCTATCCATAAATAATACACTCTAAAAATGCTGGGTTGTTTTAACCCAACTTTGGGTCAAATATGGACAAACCCAAACGTTGGGTTAAAAATGTAATTAAAAATTTGAACCCAATGGGTAGGTTTGTCCATATTTGACCCAAAGTTGGGTTAAAACAACCCAGCAACGTTTTGAGCATAATATTAATCTATGAATTTAAATATAGAACTTCTTATATAGAACATAGCATTTCTTTTTTTTCTTTTTTCTTTAAATATATGACTTTATAATTCTATTTATTTACAATTTATTTGTATATTAAAAGACATGTAGAATCTATTGATTGTGCATGTCTTGTATGGGCTACAATTTTGGGACAGTGTCACTTTAAGACAGTGTAGTGAGATGCACAATCTTATGTTTGCTTAAATCAAAATAATAAATAGCACCTGCCATCATCGTTGCAAAGAATTGTTTTTCTCCTTTGTATCCAAACAGCTGAAGGTTGGTTCTTATTATAAAGAGGTTTCAGTCTTGTGCTAGCGTCCTTTATCCTACTAAAGTGTGTGTGTGTGTGTCTGACTGATTTATGTTTGCAGAGATTTGGTCACTATTTGCTTCTTCATCTGTCCCTTCAGGGTGAAGCGCCTGTACTGTCCTTCCCCTCCAGCTCCACGGGCGTTTACACAGCTATAAACAAAATGCATATCGAATGTTGTGACTATGGCCTACTTTGTTAAGGAACATAAAGATGACTGACTGCCTTTATGCTCCAGCCGGTTTTTCATTGTTTGCCCCGACTGCAGAGGTGCTGGCAGGGGATATTAATGCTTCCTGTACCGGGACTCTGTTTTTTTGACTAGCGCAGGTGCTAACGTTGTTTTATGACATAGGGAGCTAATCATGCCGTTGTTGATTTGTGCTGGAAGAATATTGTATACTGTGACAAGCTGTGAGGGGAAAAAGAATTAAAATAGGTGCATAAAAGCATCAGAGCTGAGGCTATAGCGGTTAGCATTAAGCTTGCAAATTCGAGTCTGGTTGGGGGAAATTGTAAGTCTGATAAGAAATAGCGCTAGTTTCCTCACAAATGCCACAATGTGAGGTATGAGTGTATGTGTATGAGCAATAATAAACGTAGCTAATGCTCAAGGAAAGTGTATTAGATATGCATATTTTGAAGGTGCGGTGAGTCTTTAGTACACCTGAGGCTCCAGGGAGCTGCTGTACTATTAATCTGTTTCACGGAGATGAAATTGTGATAACTAGTAAGCTGCCGTTTTCAAAGTGTTTCCACATTTCCATCTCTCATATCGAGCGAACGAGCTGCTTATTACTTAAGGAGGCACTCTATGAAAAATTTCTCCTTATAATCGTTTCATTTTTCCTCTGCGCTTGTCACTGTAGTGGGCTGTCCTCACTGAAGAGGAAATAAGCAGCAAATGAGGTCTATTAGGCTCTTTCTGTATGGTGCGCTTCACTTACATAAAAAAATAAAAAGCATAAGAGGCTTAAGTCCCATGTTTTTTTTTTTTTTTTCGAGAGAGAGAGAGAGAGAGAGAGAGAGAGAGAGAGAGATATTAGATGTTAAAGAGGACATATCATGCAAAATTAACTTTTTTAGCCCTTAAATGCATTTTTTTTTGTATATTTGGAAGGTTTATAAGTACAGAAAATATGAAATTATTCTCTTCAGGTGCTTCGTTTATATCTTTACATTCTGTTTGGGTCATATTTTTCAACCTGTTCAGATTTTTCTGTTCTCTATGGCATATTTTCAACAATTACGTCACAGTATTTGCAGCGGAACTGATAAGGACATTGACTACTGGCCCAACACTTCGAGCAATCCGCCATTATTATTTCTCGCTCCGATTTTGTAGTCCAAGCTCAATGATTCAGAAATTCCGAGAGGGCAAGTCAAAATGTTCGGTTGTTGGAAACACTTCAAGGATTCAAACTTCAAACTTCAACAACTTCCGCCGATAATGAAGGGTTTGACGATCGACTTCGTCTAAATGAGGGGTAAATTCCTTCTATCTTTGGAGACGACGAACAGAGCATTTCAATGCGTTGTAAATATCGTTAATAAACGTAAAGTACTTTACTTTCTTAAAACACATGGTGGTCATGGTTTAGCAGCAACATTGTCTTTCTTTGGTTTTGTTTTGAAGTAACGTTACGGCTGCAGCATTGTTGTTCTTGTGTTTCATCAATGGTCATTTAGCTGCTGTGTTTTCTGATGCTTTTCTAAACGTATCATATTATCAAAACAGATTTTTAGTGGTAAAATTAGACCGTAGTCATTTATCTTGTCAGTGTGCATGTATTAACAAGAGAAATAATCAACTTTCACTTATGACACAATACAGTTAAATACATCCATATGAAGACGTTGTTCTGCAGGTTTGTCGTCGTCTTTTTCAAATCGCTCGCTCTGGCTCGGACATGTAAGGCTTGATGGATAAGTCTTTCGTTGTTGACATTTTGTTAACGTGTGAATAAAAATGTTCTTAGAAGCTATAGTATATATTCGTATATCTCTAATCAAACTACAAAAATGGCCGAACGTGGCGGATTTGAACCGGGTGTGAAATCAGCGAATTAGAGAGCTTAATATATCATGTAACATTTTTTGAATGTTAAGCCTCTCTGTCTGACTTTCAGGCCAAATGTTGTTCCTTATTCATGTCAAGTCCAATAAAAATAAATCATATAATGAAATAAAAATCCTTTAAGTTTGAAGGTCCTACGTGTTTGAGACGCCACGTTTTTCACACCAAAGTTTCTTTATGTTTGAGGATATTTTGTGTAAATAACTGTTGAGTCCAGGCATGCTTACCGAGATGCAATTTTGAAGAGGGTTTTCATAGAGAAAAGTGGCGAGATGAAGACTGCATTGATGTTGTCTGCCTTGCAGGCAATCAGAACACCGGGGAGCCGATTCACTGTGTTCATATTCTCTGTTTACCCAACAAAAGAGTTTTGTCATTGCCTCTGACACCAAGGGGCATCACAGATATATCTGGGCAATTCGCAGATCGGGAAAACAAGAAAAGCATCCGACTTCAGGCCATCACAGTGGTTAGCACAGGAACGAGGAGAAGGGACAGTGCAATTACGGCCATAGGAAGTGTCTTGAGTTTTTATATGGCTGATTTTCCAGCTCTACCGCTTCCAATCAGGCTCATATGCTAAGGAAAGTATGAATCATCCCTTTGCCCATGTCTGTACCCCTCTCTCTCTCCGTCTCTCTCTCTCCAATGAGGTGGTTTGATGTCAAGGAGACACTTCAGTGCACATTGGTGAGATCAGAGGAAGTAATGTGAGTAATTTATTCGTGCTGGTCTTCCATGGTTGCTTTGCATTGCAATCAGCGCACAATTGCCATAAGAGAGAATTGGGCATGGATAGTGCCTGTTTTATCTTTTACTGCTACCTGAGATACACTGCTTAGTGGACTTTCCACATCAAAGGAAGCCACATCAACTCCAAATGGCTTTCAGCTAGGGTTCAGATGCCTTTATGAACAGGATCAATCGTCCCTGTCACCTTTTGCACAGAATCGGTCCCAGCAGGTGTGTGCGTGTTTAAAAGTATAGGTTCGAAAAAAGAGCAGAGAGATCAGTTTTGATTATACCCGTTTCTAACTGCGTGCAGTTTGATTCTCAGTAATGATAAACCGTGTTTCCTTCTGGATTTGGCACGATAACCAATGTTTGGCTAACTATGCGTTTTGCATTTGAAAACACTCCAAAATAAATCTGTGATCATATCAGAAACCTGAGTATGAAGATAAACCTGATTTATATTGTTTTTGCCCTGTTCCAAAACCCAATTACAAAATTGTATTCTCCTCAGAACCCTTTCACTTTTTGTTCATTTAGTGTTGATTGTTTTCTTTTTGAAAAAAAAAAAAAAAAAAAAATTACAAGTTGGGTTTTAAATTACAAATATAAAGTTAAATTTTACACTTTGTCATAGTTCAAAAATTAAGAAATTAAGCTAAGTTATTAAAAATAATGTATTATATATATATATATATATATATATATATATATATATATAATAACTCAAATTTGGGTCAAATATGGACAAACCCAAATGTTGGGTTAAAAATGTAATTTAAAATTTTAACCCAACTTATTCAACTTTTTTTTTTATTGAAACAACCCAGCATTTGTGCATATATATATATATATATATATATATATATATATGATATATGTTAAAGTGTATATGTATTATATAAAATAAAATTACATCATAATTAATATGGAATATTACAATATATTTCTAATAAATTATTATTAATGTGTATTACAATTATTAAAACTAGCATTAATATAATAAAATTAATGAAATAATTGTATGATGTCAAATATGACATCATTAATGAAAATTGTAATTTAATTATTATGAATAATTTAATAATAATATTTTGTTATATTATTGTCATATATCAATAATATAATATTATCTCAATTCATATATTCACTAATAATACAAATTAAAAATAAAAATTAAACATAAAAATAGGACAATTGTATTATTATTATTATTATTATTATTATTATTAATATATATATATATATATATATATATATATATATATATACTGTATATATATATATATATATATATATATATGTGTGTGTATATATATATATATATATATATATATATATTTCCCTCCTGCCTCATTTAGATGTGATAGACAGCTCCACTATTATCACACTTCGGAAAAATCATTGCGATGACAAAAAGTGAGTTCAATGTAATTCTGGGTTACAATACACGCGTCTACCATGCAGTACCGTCACTCATATGGCACAAACTGTGTGAAGTTGCTGTGCTACATACAGCAAGGGGATAATTTGTGTGCGAGTTTGCATGTGTTATGCATGTCCTCATGCAGGATTACCGCAGTCATTTTCAGCACTAATTAACAACTGTGTGAGAACTTCTTGTAAGTGGAATTCAGTATGATAATCAGCCCAGAAAGGGAAAGCACATCATCTGCATAAAAAAAGAAGAAAAGACAAGCATTTTTTAATTTTTTTAATTTTTATATTCAGATTTAAAGTGATTATCGTTGTTTTCTCATGTAGTTTCAAACCTGCATCATTTTTTTTTTTAGTAAAACACAAAAAGAAATGTTTAGGAGAATGTCCAGGCTGCTCTTTTCCATATAATTAATATAAATGGAAATGGAAGCTCTCTTCTGCATTTATTAAGTTTGAGGAACACACCAAAATGTAACATTATGTCTTAAAATGATGTCATTAGCAATCTAATTCCAGGCACTTCCAGTTACATTCTAGTCCCTCCCACCCCATAGAAACTGTCTTTATGGAGGTTTTGCTGGTTCTCTTCCACCAATTTCACAATCTTATTAAACTGACTTTGTTCTTCCGATGCATAAATAGAAAAAAAAAAGATCAAATAATGTCTCCTTGTAGGCACTTAAATAATATTGGCCTTGAGGCTTTCATTGTACGGGAAGAAGGAATAAAAACATAATTCATCACTGAAATGTGTTTTTTTTTTAAGCATTTCATGTATTGCTCAGTCCCAGCAGAGAACTCAAAGTACACTTAAAGCAGCTTGATTATACATTCGCTTATATATATATATATATATATATATATATATATATATATATATATTGTTATTTCTATGATTTCTGAAAACGGATCCTTTGGAATAGTTACAATAATAATGAATTGTTTTGTCATTTTGTCTGACAGAGAAGGATGTCCTTTAAAACAAATGGATAAACGTATGGATAAAACACAGTTGTCTAGGTTAATGGAGATGATGACGACAGGAGGAAGCTACCCATTTTCAGTTCGGCCTCCTAAATTGCTTCCAGCACTTTATTGATGGAGTTTCTAACTCAAAATGCCAAAAGGCAACAGCGAGTGAATGCGATCTTCAATTCACCGTGCCAGCTGTATAATAGGATTTTGAAAGTGCCATTTGATATGCTTTATGTATTTATTTTGAAGCGCATTAACAGCTGCATTTGACCTTGCGCATCTCTAAGTATAACCTAGAAGATATACCAAAGATTGATTTTAAGGAGTGCTTTTAGTTTTAGGCTTAATATGTAATATTACTAATGCACAGAAGCGGAAACTAGGCTATTAAAAACATCTATTTATTTTGAGGATACAATGAATGTATAGCTTGAGCCATTGAATAATAATGATATTAATAATAATAATAATGACCATATGACTATTAACAGGGTGATGGTTTGAAAGAACATGAGTAATCGTGTTAGTTCCTTTTTCACCTTGCTAAGACTTTTAGTATTTACAACAATTATTTGAATGGTTCTTTTGGGGCTTTTTAGACTTTCCAATTAAAGAAAAGAAAAGTATTTTAATGACCCAATTAGCTGCAGGGGTCATTTGACACTGAACGTCTCCTCCTGTCTTAAAGGCTAAAACTAATTAAGACTTTTCCCCAAGATTTCCACTTAAATATGTCACAGCAGACCACTGTTATTGTCTCAAAATAATCTCAATTTATAGCCAGAAATGTGATTGCGGCTGCTCATTACAATTGGATTTCTGATTGAAGTTCACAAAGAGCAGAATAAGATCAGATAAAAGTCTTTTTCATTTTGCAGTTCAACTAAATTCCAAATTAAACCTTAATGGCGACTTGTAATAAAACAGTCATTCAAATTAGTGAAGAAGATATTTCAAAATATTCAGCTCATTTATATATTTGTTTACTTGTTTTTGTCTTACTTTACCGACTGTCTTCCTGTCATGATACCTTCTCCCAGGGGGAAAAACAACTCTAATGCATATTCTACATGTTTTTTTTTCATAAGAATGAGTTTTTGTGTCTCTATCACTGAAGCAGAAATGCTTATTTGTAACATTAAGCTTTCTTTGAGTACTATGACCTACACAAATATCAACTTTCTGTCTAAATCCAATTCACTCATTGGCCTTGTGTCAAGATCCTGACCTTAAGAGCTAAAAGCCCTGTGAATCTTCAGTTCGACCCTGAAACTCTCTTAGAAAAAGCCTTGAATGACACCCTGAGTGTTTCTTTATGTTCTTACAATTTATTATGTTGTCGAACATTCAAAGCATTCAAATGTTTGCTTACTAATTCATACCTCAACAGTCTGCTATAGACCATTTCACAAGATGTAAACAACACTGGTCCAGAAGCACTTCCTGTTTCAGTTTTTTAACACTACATAAAAGCTGGGATAAAATACAATCAACAGAACATTTAAAACTGAATCAAAAAGTTAAACAAACATCTTTAAGATGTTTTCTTTACATGTGAAATAAAGAAAACAGTTACAAACTGAAACAGGAAGTGCTTCTGGACCAGTGTTGTTTACATCTTGTGAAATGGTCTATATTAAAAATTTATACAACAACTTAGGGCCCTTTCACACCTACCTTGTTTGGTCCGGACTTTCGGACTTTTCAGTTTGGTCCGAATCAAAATTACAAGTGTGAAACCTCCCCTGGACCACTGGTGGTTCCCAAAAAAGCCGAAAAAAGAGCCGTGGTAGCACATGGGGAGATGAGGAAATGAGGTTTTTAATTGAAGTATGGTCTGATGACAGAATAAGAATCTCCTTTCCTGTCAGCAACGATAAAATGTTCGCGCGACGAGGACGTTCATTTGGCGAATTTGAACTAGCCTTGTGTATAGTTGGTGCTGCAGGTAATTATGCCATAAAAATAACAATATAGTTGCAACGATATTGATCTATTCGCTCATGTTGTCAAATTTACCCGGCGAATTGGCAACACGCTGTCGTCAGACGCCCGTCCATTTACTAAACCAATCAATGTCAAGATGCAGCCCACATAAATGATGACGACAGTACGCAAGTATGTCACGTAAAGTTCTTTAGTGCGCTCGCATAATTGCAGTGTGAAACCAAACCAAAATTTTCTGAAAGTATAGAATGTATCAAAACGTGAACTTGGTGTAAATACAAATTTAAAGATATACAAAATTGTTTGTATTTAAACAATAAATAATGAATGTATTTTAATTGAATTTATCAGGAACAATGATGGAATGAGCCTATTGGGAAAGTGCTGGTTTAGTCAGCTGTTCTGAAACTCTCTCATGTCTAGGCCTGTCATTTATTTATTGGCAGCTTGGAGGCCCAAAACTGAATGTGGGCGTATTTTTGTTGACGCTACTAAATGAGCCGATGATGGTACTTTGGGAAACTTGGGGAGTCGGTATTTATCGCGGCCCGGGGCCACGGCAGCTGAGGCTTCTGGGGTTGAATTTAGCCGAGGCGGTTAATGTGTGACCAAATGACAGAGAAGAGCTCAGAGGCCAGTCGCAGCTCTAAGAGATAACGTTTATTCTGACAAATGAGCCTGCCCGCTTTTCCCTCTCGGACGTATTACGCTGCATTCATTTTCCATTAAGCAACCAATGTCATTTTCTGTGATGGCTCTCTTTTTCTCTCTGCAGGACCCGTGGCTGTGATCAGCGGTGAAGAAGACTCCGCCAGCCCCCTCCATCACGTCAATCACGGCATCATAACCCCGTGTACCCTGGACGCTGGGCCAGACGCTGTGGTGATCGGTATGACCCGTATCCCAGTGATCGAGAACCCACAGTATTTCCGGCACGGGCACAACTGCAACAAGCCCACCACTTGTGAGTACCAAATGGACACCAATGTATTTTTTGTGAGTACTTGTGAGTACCAAATGGACACCATGTTTCCAATTTTTTATTGTAGTTCTGTTCCTTGAGTTTGCATTCTTTGAAAATTGCATGAAACATACGGGACAAGCAGTGCCGTTTGATTCCCAAACAAATGAGCCAATTTTGGGTCAAACTGAATTAGGCCTACTGGTTACTGAATTATTCAGATTCAATTACTGAACCGCAATTCGTTCATTTTGTCATGTTCGACATGCATTGTTACTGTGCTTTGTTTAGGTCTGTTCATACCGTTAACAACTATAATGATAACAGTGACACTTTACGATAAGGTTCATTAGTTAATGTATTAAATAAAATACACTAACAATGAGCAATACATTTGTATTTTGTATTTATTTATCTTTGTTAATGTTAGTTAATAAAAAATACAGCTTTTCATTGTTTTTTTCATCACAATGCATTAACCAATGTTAACAATTACAACCTTTGATTTTAATAACGTATTAGTAAATGTTGAAATTAATATTAACGAAGATTAATGAAGGCTAAAGAAGTATTGTTCATTCTTAGTTCATGCTAACTAATGTTGTTAACTAATGAACCTTATTGTTAAGTATTACCATGATAACAATAGCGCCCACACCAACGTGCGATAGCTTTCTGTTTAGCTCAAGCACACACTGAAGTTTTGTCCACTGCTGATTTAAATGCCTGGTCTCTTTAAAGTCAGATGGATTCTGATTGGTTGTCAATGTTTTTATTAGGGCTGGGCAACGATTAATCGCGATTAATCGCATCCAAAATAAAAGTTTGTGTTTACATAATATATATGTGTGTTGTGTTTATAATTATTTTGTATATATAAATACACACAAATGCATGTATATATTTAAGAAATATTTGCATGTATGTATATATATATATATATATATATATTTATACATAATTAATATCATGTGTATAAATAAACATTTAATATATTAAGAACACATTTGTCTTAAATATACTGTATACATGCATTTATGTGTATTTATACATACAAAATAATTATACACACTACACACACATATTATGTAAACACAAACTTTTATTTTGGATGTGATTAATCGCGATTAATTGTGATTAATCGTTGCCCAGCCCTAGTTTTTATCTTTCATCAGCTGGAATTTTGGTTATTTTGAAAGTGATTCCAGTGTTATACTGTCATTATCGTTGTTGTTGTGGTGGTGGTGATGACTTAAAACAATATAATTATCTAAATTATAATTATAATTATCAATATAATAATCACCATGTACCCATCCTCTGATGGCTACTTCCAGCAGGATAATGCACCATGTCACAAAGCTCAAATCCTATACCAAAACTTATTGTATCTATATAGCTCTTGTTAATGTTCTTGGTGTGAACAGGCCATCCTGCTAAAGAATCAGTGAATCAATTAATTGGTGAATGAGTAAATTGATGAATCATGAATTGAATAATTTCAATCATGGATCACTATAATGTTGCCATTTCTGTAAAACTTGAATACACATTTTTTTCACTGCATACTCACAATCCCCATTCCTGCTGCCTACCAACACACATTTTTCGTAATTCGACTTTGTTCCACACAGAAGGTGTCGGACAATCCCAAGCTCTTCATTACCCCCTTGAGTACCATTCCAAACAGAACTGATTCAATTAAAGTCTGAAGACTGCTGCCATTTTTAAAGCTTATGAAAGCGTACATATTACAGTGAGTGACACCGGCATTGACTGTGATTTGTGGTGTCTCTGTCCTTGCCTAAATTTTTAGTGTGCTCAGGGAGTGCGTAAATCTTAGCAGGATCATATTTTCATCATATTCATATATCCAGAGTAAATTGAACTCTGGTTTAAATTTAGGTCGGCTGCAAATTCCCTCATGTGCCTTACAGATTGAAGTAGGAAACAAAGGTGTGAAATTGATTCCATAACTTCACATTTAAGAAGAATTTGTGTTTTCTCAGAGGGATTTCAGCCACATAAAGGGAGTGAATGTTTTTTTTTTTTTTTTGAGTATTTTGAACTATGTAATGCTATTTTGAAAAATAAAGTTATTGTGTAATTAGATTTATAAATTAGATTTATATATTCTAAATCTAATATAGTTATCTATAAGATAATACATATTTAAAACATTTGTATGTAAATATTTTTTAAATAAAAAAATATATATATATTTTTGCTGTGAAATTTGATGATTAGTTTCCCAAATGGATTTTAATCTGCTTTAACCAGAATGAAAAAGACTCCATATTCATATGGTAATTTTAATATCTTGCACAATTGGCAAACCTTCAGATTTCCACCTGAGAAAAGGATTCACACTAGTCCTTTTGGGGCACTGATGGGTTTTCTCTTCCACAAGGCCTTGATCCGGACTAATCTGTGAATTATCTGTCTTTAGGATTTTACATTATTCCGAAGCTGGCAGACTGTATTCCCTTAATGCATCTCTTCTCTCCTTTCTCTTCACTATGTACTTCCTATGAGCGGTTCCATGACTTCCAAATCAAGCCAAAATTGCATTCTCAGTGGTGTGCATGGGGGGAGGGGAGGGCGGGCACTGTGTACCTCTGATTTGCCCATTTTATCTCCAATGTGGAGACAATCCCTAACTAAGCAAGCTTTGTTAAATCAGCTTAATTTCACAGGCCTCTAAAGATGCAATTCTGATTCTCCAGCCTGTTTTGAACCCCCAAAACCAATGGAATATCATCAGTCATATTGTGCTGCTTTGTTGCCTAATAATTAAATAAATTAGATTTGTTTGTGGGTAGAGAAATGCAACGCATGCAGGATAATGCTTTTGAAGCACCTGGAGGCGACCAGGAAGATTAATTTAATTCATCTCAGCCAAAGCAATAACAATACAGCTGATTGCATAAGGTGTCAATGTCGTGTCCGAATCATGAATCTTTCATTCTGTCTCTCTCTCTCTCTCTCTATATATATATATATATATATATATATATATTTAAATCTGGGAAAACCTTGTTGCAAATACTTTCTGCAATTATTTCTCTCTCTCTCTCTCTCTCTCTCTCTCTCTCTCTCTCTCTCTCTCTCTCTCTCTCTCTCTCTCTCTCTATATATATATATATATATATATAGTTGTTGTAACGGTACATGTATTCGTATTGAACCGTTTCGGTTCGAGGCTTCCGGTTCGGTACGCATACAAACTGAACGATTCCTTGGACCATTTTTCCTGCCGTCAAAATTTGCGTTGCCGCGGCCACCACAAGGTTGCGCAACATCAAATGACAAGCATACTGAAAGCGGAACGAAACTGTGCTACTCATTATGTGCTTTATGTGTGCATTATGTGCTAGTGAGAAGCATTCACATTTCTCCGTTATTAACCGTAGATCTCTATTAGATCAAACAGCGCTGATGTGGAAACCATGAGAAACATTGTGCCGTAAATTAACTACTGCACTTTACGTCCACAGACCGGCAGCAACATTCACCATGGATTTAATATAGTAACACTAACTGGAACCAGTTTGGCTGGAATAGTGACATACTTTCAAGTACTTTACACATCTTTTTCCAGCACTTCAAAACTTTTATATATATTTAAATGTTATTTTTAATGTGATGACCAAAACATGATTTGTTCATCCTGCAAAGATGACTCCCATTTATTTCAAGATGTAGGAAAACTCAAACTTATTTAAAAATGTTTTTCCATTTAACAAATAGGAAATATATATGTGTGTATATGTGATTTTATATGTATATATGTGAGTATGTTTATGTGATTTTACTAACTTTTCTGTATATGTTGATTTTTAGTTTTTTAACATGGGACAAGCGGATTGTAAATTGGATTTATTTCTTTCATTTTGTGTATTAATTCTACTAGCACTGGCAATTTGTCAAATTTGTTTATTAGTCTTTCCTGGGATCCTAATTGTACACATTTCAGTGAACTCGGATACCAAATGGAAAAAAAGGGACCCAGATGAAAAACGACTAAGCCGTAGGCAAACAAAGCCAATATCCGCTGCTCCATGAAGCTGATACACAATCAAACAGTGCCTGGTGGCTATTGAGAAGCACATGGATGGGTTGTAAAGCTGCTTGATTTGTCATTTTGTACTTGGAGAGTGGAGGACGTGGAGGGAATGAGGCATAACTAGCTGTGGATGGTGACTTTGGAGCCAGTGTTGTTTAGTTGGTAGACCATGAAATGTTTAATTTAATTAGATTCATTCCCTCTTCTCAATGTTTTGTTGTGGTGGCGTAGTGGTTAAGAAGCTGGGCTGATAACCGAAATGTTTCAAGTTCAAACGCAGCTACAGGAGATCATCGAGTAGGAGAGGAAATAGATCCTTCTGCAGTCTGTAACCCTGACTAGCAGATGGTTCTCAAAATAATGAGTGGCCCTGTTTCTTTAAACCCCTCTTGAAAGATACTCCATTCGATGCACAGGCTAAGCCTGGAAAATCATATTTAGTGTGGAAAAACATATGTATATATAAACACCCAGAGTTATGCTTTATGAACTGCATGAATCTTTAATGGCAAAATGACTGATTTATAATCTGCCAGGCTTGTGTTTGTGGGTGTTTACAGCAAGGGTTTTGAGAGTGTGAAATGTAATAGATTAATAGCAAACGTGAAAAAAATCTTTTTCTTTATTATTATTATTATTATTTATTTCCAGTACCGCTTCATTTTCACATGCAAGGGGTTGAACTGAGCCGTAACTGAGAATAGCAACAAAAAATGACGTCATTATTAATTAAGCTACGCCTTTAAAATGTAACAATTAAGTGACTAAAAATGCTGTATTCATCTTCCAGACCAGTAGTTGGCGATCTCACTTAGTAAGGAAACACTACACACCTATAGACGTTATATGCATGCGCATGATGCCACCGTTTTCACAAATTTCGGGTTTATGTAGTTTACATGGAGACGATAACGCTATCGTTTTCAAAAGTGCGTTTTCAGCCCCCGTAAAACGGCGTTATCGTGTAAGCGATAAGCTTTTTTTTATTGAAAACGGTGTCGTGTAGACATCCCCTTGGTCTTGAATAACAAAAGTGTAATCGGAAAGTTGGTATATTAGTATTATTACGCTTATATTTAACTTGAACTTTAAATGAAGTAATTTAGAGGAAGATCTGCTTTAGGTTAAACCATTTGACTACTTGTCAGTTCAACAGGGCTATTAAAGTATTGAGATATATACATTGGCTACAGTACGAACAAAAACACACAGCTTCATTATTACAGGCAAGGCCTGTAGCAGTGTTGGCCAAACTCTGTGGAAGCAGTGATCCCTTTGTTCAATGGCCGTCAATTACCCAAGTCTCTTCCCTGTAATCATCTCTCTCTAGACTTCAACCTGGAACCTTCTGACATTTTAGCAGCGAACTCATTCCACCCCAATTACCCATTAAAGGACCCTAGAATTCCACAGCACATTTGAAAATACAAACTTTGAGTATTGAAGAATATAGTCTTTACATTAGCTAGAGGCAGTTTTTGTCACAAGGCACAAAGATCTCTACTGAAAGCATTGAGAAACATGTGGAGCGATGAACCATTTTTTCACATGATAACATATAAAATACAATGAAAAATAAATATTTTGTTACATGGGATGGAACATTCAAGGGCTAAAGGATATATGTTTTTCATTCTTCTTTTTGATATTTTTTTATGATAAAGGATTGCTTTTATTATCTGAAACCAAGAAAAGAGAAAAGAACAGCCTTATCTGTTTTGACAGAGCACCTTTCTTTCAAACAGCATTGAAGATGATGATGATCTTTCTCTTCGGTTTTCTGGCAAGATAAGAGTTGCTATAAAGTGTTACAGACCCTTTGCCGCTGTCATTTTGGTGCAGAGAGGTTCAAAGCGAAGCTCTTTGTGGACTAATTTTGCGTAGACTGACTTTGCTTATTTCATCTCAGCTGATTTTTTTTGCAGTATATCTCCACCATTGCTTTTCCCAAGCGGTTTTGCTTCCATATCAAGTGATTTGTGTTTTTAAGTAAAACTAAAAACCAAAAAGTAGAGTTCAGTTGCTCAACAGGAGCCATTTTGTAATTTTCCCATGAAATCAATTGGATCTGCATGTAAGAACAGCCAGAATTAGCTATAAAACAGTGAGAAAAACTCATGCCCCAATTGCATTCCATCTCATTTTACTGGGATGCATATTTCAGCCCATAAGACAGCTCCCAAGCATATATCAGCATGGGACATTTATCTCCAACCATTTAGACTGAAAAATGTCAAGCAACATCCAGTTAAGTGTTGACCTCAGTCAGCAAGTGCTAAACTGTGTTAAACCAGCACCACTGTATTGTTTCTACCAAAGTGACATAAGTGAGGTATACCAGAAACTATTTCTTCCACTTGTTTCCATGAAAGAAGTTCGGAAAGTTTAGAAAGAAACCATTTCAGTCTGAAATTGACAAAGTGCCTGAGTATAACGGCACTCTTGAGGGCCTTTTAGAAACTTATTTACTTCAAGCAACTTCAATACAAACACAATGCACTGAAAGATATGTCCTTATTTTCTCTGCTTGTGTGCTCCAGACACCGAAAAGAATGATAAACATTGGGCTTGTTCACATCCAGAGGCTGAGGTTTACCTTTATAGAATTATAAATCATGGTGGACAAAGAATAGTGTCTATCTTGGAAGCAATACTGTGTTGTTACAGTAGAAATAGCATGATGCACCATAGCAATAGATTCAATAACAGCTCTGAGGATGCAATAAATGCTGTTTATAGAGATGAATACGTTTTTATTCTTTGAGCATTGTGAATTAAGATATAGCTGTAAATAGATTTCACTTTTATGATGTCTTTACGGTGGAAGAAGATATTTTGAAGAGAGTTTCAATTGTTTTATCCAATGAAAGGCAATAATCTCAGTAGCCTATATATACACTACAATTCCAAAAGCTTGGTGTCAGTACTTGTATATAAAAAGGAAGAAATTAATTATTTTGTTAAGCATGGATACATTAAATTAGGACATAGACATTATAGTATTCCAAAAGATTTCTATTTAAAATAATTGCTATTTCTTGAACTTTATATCCATTGAAGATTACTGGAAAAAACATCACATTTCCATAATGAGCGCAACTGTTTTGAACATTGCTAATACTATGAAATGTTTCTTTATCACAAAATCAACATATTACAATGATTTCTGAAGGATCATGTGACACTGAAAGCAACAAAACAGTAAACTTTCTCCTCACAGGAATACATTACATTTTTTTTATTTATATACATGTTTTTATGTTTTACAGTTTATTACAAACAAAAACAGTTATTTAAATGTAAATAATATTTCAATGTTGCTGTTTTTGGTCAAATAAAGCCAGCCTTGGTGAGCATAAGATAAGAAATCTTAGGCTGTGTGTCCAGCAAAGCGTTTTTCCACGCACCTGGCATATGTTTTCAATTGTTTTCAATGGGAGCGCAGCAGTTTTTAAACGGCATGAGCGTAACGAGGCGCTGAGCATTCTTTTTTTACTGGTCGCCGAGAGTTGAAAAATGTTCAACTTTGAATAAAACACAGCATTCATCACTGTCACTTCTTACCTAACCGTCCAATCACAGTGGAGGAGGGGCGGGACTAAACCACACTGACCAACTGTCACAACATTCTTTCTGTGCAACGACATCAACTAACAGAGCTAACCGAAAAAAATGGATAAAAAATAAATTTTTAGTATGAAAAAAAATACATCTGCGAAACTGTGGATATTCTGTATCATAGCAACGTTACGTCTAAAAAAAAACAGACCCCAAACTTTTGAACAGTATCTACAGGATAAACTCTAAACCTAGACCTAAAATCTGATTGGTTGATTTAAATAGGTGTTGATCTTGGTAAATGTTGTGCTTAAGTAAATCGCATTATGGTTCCCGCCATATCACAGCCTTTCCTTTTAGCACATCGATATTTGACACGAGTTAACAGGGCTCTCTAAAAACGGCATGCATATCAAATGATTTTTAAATCACAGCACTTTATTAATATTTTCCTCTCTGACGCTCCCCTCTTTAAAGAATCAAACGCGTCTGAAAGACGGATGACCTTCTCCCGTGAACCATGGGGAGCTTTGGCTGACAATAAGCGTGCTGATGGTGCGCACCTTGCGGTCGGCCTTGTCCCATTAGCTGCAGGTGTAACCACCGCAGGAAATTAATCCTTATTAGGGAGCGCTGAAGGGGGTGAGACTCTGGACTGTTCTGCTGGCCTAATGACAGATACATATCTGCCCGAGGTCCTATTATTCCTTCAGCCCTGGCTCTGCCTCCTGGCGCTCCGGTGCTGGCGTTTTAATGAATCTGTATTTTTATCATCTGTCAGTTTGTATTAGATGATAGCTTTAGATTTCTTGCAGGACATTAACGGAGAGCCTGTTTTGGTAATGGGAGAGCACTGTGCAGCAGGAATGATGGAATGCGAGCATTGAAGGAACAGATTTCCAGTGCGCTAGGCTCTTTTGCTTGAGTCAAGGGTAATCATTTTGCATGATGTTTGGAGAGGCCTCACGTTTTTATCTTTTTAACTGCTTCCCTGGGCTGTTTCAAATGGCAGTATTGTACTTATGGCAGGCCTGAGTCATCCACATGGAATGCGATATTTGCATTCAATGAATGTATTTAAGACTCTAATGCAAGTGGACTATGGACATTAGATGCACAAATCTATAAGATTGTACATTTGAATCTGTCTGTCTGCCATTTTTCTTTTAAATTAGCATTTTTATCAGGCTCCTATGCTTAGGTTGAGTAATTTCACTTTAATGGCAAAGAAAAGTTTATTATTCAGTTATTCCAAAATGTCACTGATAGCGTCAAATTAAAAACATAAAAATGCTAATTTAAGACAAATGTCAGAAAAATGTCAGACACACTTAGAGGGTTTTGTCTCATAAGTCTTCATTTAGTTTGTGTAAACATAATTTTTATTTTTCATTGTTTACAGTTTACAGTTAACATAGCTTTAATTTATTCTACATATTGTATGTACATTTCTTTTAAATAGACAAGAAATTGACAAGTTTATTATATTTATATATATATATATATATATATATGTGTGTGTGTATATATATACTGTATATATATATATGTATGTATACAGTATATGTATATATATATATATATATATATATGTAAATTATGTATATTTCTTTTAAATAGCACTAAATTGACAAGTTTGTATATATATATATATATATATATATATATATATATATATATTAGGGCTGTCAGTTAAACGCGTTATTAGCGGCGTTAACGCAAACCCATTTTAACAGCGTCATTTTTTTATCGCGCGTTTAACGCAAGTCTTTTTGGCCTATCAAACTGTTATTGTTTTTTTCATATGCTTTTGCAACAGAATGCGGCGTTACGAAAAACCCATTCATTTCAATGGCTTGCGCCTCACGAGGATGTTTTGTTGCTTCGTCGACTAAAGCGCAATCTAGCTAGACCGTAAACAAAACAGCAGGCACGCCACACACACTCGTTTGGGCTTGCGAGCCTGCCAAATAGTTAGTTAACGTTACGTTTTGAGTGGATGACGAGCGTGAGACGCCGAAATGGATGCTAATAAGATTCTGAATGGAAACGTTACTTTACTAAAAGTTGCCAAATGGTTCAATTGGCAAGACCAAAGTGATCTGTGTGTTTTGTCATTTTGAACTGAGCTATCGTCATCATAGCACGTCCAGTCTGAAATACCACTTGATTGCCAAGCACACACACACACACAAACACAGATGATGCGAATCCGCCCCCTCGTCAATATAAGGACCTCGTCAGTACTTCTTTCAGCCTTTTATTGATGGAAAGTTACATTGAGAGATGATTTGCTCCAAATGAAAATGTTAGTGTGAAATTGAACACAGTATGCCAATGTTGTTTTCAATAAAAAACATTTGCACAAAGCAAGCCGATCCTGTTTTCTATGTTGATAAGAGCATTAAAATGAGAGAAACAAAATGAGACAAAAATAAATTAAGCGACATTTTGAATTGATAAAAATGTGTGATTAATCGCGAGTTAACTACAGCATTAATCGCGATTAATCGTTTGACAGCACTAATATATATATATATATATGTTCTGTCAAACGATTAATCACTACGTTTGACTTGAGATGTTAGTTTTCTACGTTTGTAGCGTGTGAATTGCAGACTTTTTTTGATCTGTCATTTTAAGACATACGCCTCTCCTGAAAACGGTAAGCCCTCAGAAACCAATTTGCACTGCTTTTCTAGCGTTGCTCAGACACAGCTAATCTGTGATAACCAAAAGACACCTATTTGTTCTCCACAGAGCTCACAATGTGTTTATTAAACTTCTGCTGTGGAGCTAAATGCTGTGTAAACTTGGCCGTCTGTAGCACCTGTCAGAAAGCTCTTGGTCCTGGGGGCTGGCAGGAGATATCGAAGGCAGCTGAGTTTCAAATCGCTTAATGATCAGAGAAACTATGACAGATGAGATCTTTATAGCCATATCGGAATGAGACTCGAGTCGCTCTGTCCTCCTGGATGAGGTCATCACTGTCCACCCAGTCTGCACTCTCTCTCACTTTTCATCTTCTTCCACATTCCCTCCTTCCCTTGTGTGTCTCCCTTCATCCCTTCCCTCATGCTCTTTTCTTGGAGCCAGGAACCCATAACAACATCCCATCCAGAGCCAAATGCCAAATCATCAAAGGAAAGGATACAATGATTAGGGCCATCTAAGGCAGCATCCCGATGTTTAAAAGCCACACACTTCAGGGTAATTGATAGGGCGGTACCTCCTCGCACCCTCCCATATCCCACCGGCGAGAAATCGCCGCTCTCTGCTCTCAGATCATGTGCTGGAAATGAATTTGCCCCAGATGCAATCAATATCAAAAGATTGACTCGAATCCAAGCGCTCTACCCCATCTCCAGATGTCATGCCCCCTTCCTCTCATCCATCTATGTCTTAATCTTTTCCATTCGGGCCCCAGTCGTCATAGCATGAAATGTTTACGCAGACTGGGAGAGTTTGAGGCTTTCAGATGTGTTAAGTTGCATCAGTAATGACGTTATCAGTTCTGGATCCAGTTGGCTGCAGTTGTGTTTGTCAAACATGATGAATGTTGAATTTAGTTTAGTTCGTTAATGTTACTTCAAAGGCAATTCAAGACTTTTTTTAAGGGGGGACTTCAGCACAGTGTCTTTCATCTTAAGACCCTTGAAAATTTGTGATTTATGTGATTTCCCATAATAATTATTACAAAATAATCTACTAAAAATGGAAAAGTTAATTTGCAGTCTTTTTGGACGTAAAGTGAAAGTGGCGCCAAAGTTACAACATTCAGCTGCGACATCAATTGCAAAGTTGCTTTGTTTGTTTTTAAATACAGATAAATATGAGTTTTTATTGCATAAATAGTGGGTAGTGAGGTAAAATGTGTCAACCCCTTATTTTAATAAACAGTACACAATTTTTTTTAATTTTTTTTTGTTTGCATCAAATCGAGATGTTCATTTGAGAAAAGCTGTAAGTGCATTATTTAAAATGTTTTATATCTTAAAAGTGAATTTTCCACAAGTAAAATAAATTGAATATATGTATATTAAAAAAAAACGTTTACATGTCTTGAGGAACAATGTTGATTGCGATTTCAATTTTTTCATTTTAAATAGTGTGTAATGTTGCTGTTGGTGCATGAACAGTATCTGCAAAGTTGCAGCGCTGCAAGTTTAGTGTAAGCAGAGATATAGTCTTTTAAAAATCAGGAAGTTTAATGCCTACAAAAACGACTCGATTGGGACTACAGCTGGGTTTTAGACGTCACTAACCCATACATTTGCATCAACCTTCGCTCCGGAATATGCAAAAAAGGGCATGGCCATATTTCTGCGGCTCATCAAGTGTGTTGTGTTCACCCAGCTGTCAGGTCTTCTGTGTTCGAGCTTCCCACGGATGCTGTACTTCGTCAACAATGGATACAATTTATGTTTGATTACGTTCCTGAAATGACGATCGTAATTTAGCTCTCTGCTGCGCATTTTACGGCAGACAGCTTCCAGAATCTCCACGAATTCAAAGCCGGATTCAACAAGAAACTGTTACTAAAACATGAAGCAGTTCCAACTTTAAAACCAGAGGCAGCAGTTGTTGGGCCACAACCTGTAAGTAGGCTAAGACTTCATCATTTTAGATGTGTTTGCATGTATAATTCCAGACGTAGCTTGTGTTTTATTTTATTTTTTTCAAATGCCAGCACTGGCTTTATAGCCACTAGGCTACTAGTTATGCTATTTTGTGTCTACGACAAACGTGTACAAACATTATGGACCTGAATTGTGTACTAATGTTTTAAACGTATTTTTCATGCATATATGCTTTATGACGTTATTTCCGATTTGATCAAGAACGTAAACTAATGCCAACGCTGTTTTAGTATAACATTAGCAGCAAGCCAGTTGCTATTGTTGCCAGTCAGATGCTATTGTGTTAAACAAACGTGTATAAAGTTAAAAATGTAGCAAATTATCATTCAGAAACGTTTAATAAGAGCTGTGTGTGGTCGCTTTCTCGGTCTGATTCTGCCTCAAACTGATAAACTGCAGTTCGACACCATTGTGTACATCTGGGCCGAGCGCAGGCACGTTTCGCCTATAAAGGTAATGGCCGTTAACCTTCCGGACAACGTGAGCGACAGTTTAGCCAATCACAACACACCAGCCCAAACTAACCAATCTGAGCCCACTGCCTGTTTCTGAGGGAGTGTTTTCATAGACTCAGTAAGTCAACCGCTCGTTCAGGGGACAGAGGAGAGCGCGGCTTATGATAAAGGTGAAATTTATGAAAAATAAGACTTTTTTAAAAGAAAAACCACAAATACATGTTATTTTGCACCATATAAACAGAATCATGCAATCCAAAAATAATAATTGTGTTATCTTCTCTTGCTTATGTCTTTCCAAATCTGTACGACATTTTCTTCTGTGGAATGACATTTTTTTCTTCGTACAATGAAAGTCAATGGGATCAAGGTTTTGAAGCCCATTAAATTTCAAGGTTGTTTTGGAGCCCATTGACATTTTATGGACATCATGCTTTTGTCATTCCAAACATGTACTGTATGTTGTTCTTAATTCTGTGCAACACAAAGATTATTTTGGGCATTTAAGGAAAATATGGCGCACTTCAAGGTGCTAAGCCTTCCTAAGACTGAAATCCTACAAATGCCCCTGAAAAAAAAAACCCTGCTAATATAAACAACTTTAGCTTTAGCCATGCTTGTGTCGTTTTGCCCTGTTGATACCATGTACCACACTATAAATGCTAATGCATCCCCCTCCAACTCATTAAAACACTCTAATTGCAACATAGTGGCGTAACGGTCATTTGCCAACAATGTATAACCTTCATCCCGTCTCCTCATCATCCTTCCCTTACCCAGTCCGTTCTCCCACAATATGCAGCATAGGAAAGTCATTAGCCTGCTGCCACTGCAACCTAATTAATTAACCCAATAAAGCTATAAATAAAGGCCTAGCTCTTAAGGTAGGGATGTGACTGACATCACTGTTTTGACGCTGTAACTTTTATGCATCGACCTCCGTCGTCTGTCGCCCAAGAGACGATGTACTAAATCACAATTACCTGGGGCGAAACATCGAACGGTATGCGTGCTCTGTGGATTATCCTTGTTTGGTGCACAAATTGGTTTGTATATAAATCTAGTTGAATTAAGTTTGTTGACTTCTGGCCCAGTGTGTTTTCAATAGTAATGCATTCATTATTTTCGGAGACACCGCTCAAGCTTTTTCATCTCTCAAGAGCTCGTCTGAAAAAGCCCATCACAGACCCCAGTACACAAATGTACTTCCAGGTACAAGATCGTTTTTTTTTTTTTTTGAGCACTGGGTCTAAATGACACGTGTGTGTGTGTGTGTGTGTGTGTGTGTGTCTATGAGTATGCTCGTTCACGCATACACAACAAGGGATGAATGAATCTTCAATGGTAAGCTTCAGAACGTAAGAGTTATAACATTGGGATTTGGATTGGTATTTCTGATCACGAGAAAGCATTAATAAAGCTATTTTTGTCTAAAATTGTCAAACAATATACACTTATAAACTAAAGAGCTAAAAATAATAGTTTGATGTTAGCATTTCGCCATTTAATTTATTCCCTCCTTTAAATCCTGATTTCTTATTTTGTTTGAAAAGCATTACAGCCCATCTTGTAGGCATTTTTATTTTAAATTTTTTTTTCAAATATACATTCAGCGTTGTGTTTTGTGTCATAAAACACTGAGTTGTATTGTTGCCGCAGAATTTATTCGCAATTTTTTTTTGCTTCATATTGAATAGTAGCAAATGGCAATAGACACTCTAAACATTCCAGCCTGGTCTGTTATTCTTAGTCTTATAGTGCATGAATGACTAACTCGTAGTGGCAAATTGACTGTCATTGCTCACGTTTCACCTCTCCTATATGTACGGCACCACCACAAAGCTCAAATCTCATTCTTGAGCACATCCTCTCCATAAACATCATCAACAAGCTTTTTCACACACCAGTACTCGCGGTTAAGCTTCATCTCTTATTCATGTGATTGTCATGTTTGCTTACCCTGTTATTGTCGTTCGGGAATCTGATGCAGTCTCGAACTGCTTAGTCTTTTATTTTTTTTACAACCACCCCTTCCAGCTTTGACATTTATATTTTACGATATATTCATTTGATATTTTAGTATCCTGCTTTTACATTTATCTATTAGGCTGTGCAAAAATTAATTGCGATTAATGGCATCCAAAATAAAAGTCTGTGTTTACATAATATATGTGTGTGTGCTGTATATAATTATTTTGTATATATAAATACCTATGCATGCATGTATATATTTAAGAATTATTTGCGCTTAAATTCTGTATATGTATATATATATATATATATATATATATATATATATATATATATAAATACATAATCTATATTATATAAATATAAATATTTTATATATGAATAACACATTTTCTTAAATATATACTTTGTACATGCATGTATTTATACAAAATAATTATATACAGCACACACAAATATATTATGTAAACACAGACTTTTATTTTGGATTAAAATAATTTGTGATGTAAAAGATGTGGAAAAGATCAAAAAAGTGTGGCTATATTTCAACAGCCTTGATGCCAACAGAGCGTGATGCGATACTTGTGACAAGACAATAGCAGCCAATACTGTCAACTAGTGTTGTCAAAAGCATTGACTTCTGTATTGAGGTGGTACTGAAATGTTTAAAATGTGACACTACCAGCATTTTGAGCGCTGTTGAACAGATTCTTAAACACATCTGGTTGACCATTGCATTCATGCACTCAACATATGTCTCTGATTGGTCATTATGTTCACACGCTCAACACGCGCTCAACATATATGTCTGTGATTGGCCATTGTGTTCACGCGCTCAACCAGCGCAGTCTCATCCCAACACGTCATATAACTGACGTCTTGGGTCGTCTTTTGACCATACGTCAACATCCGCCTTTTTAGGGCCCCCTTAAACGTCGGTTAGATGACGTTATCGGATCCTAACCCTACCCCAGACCTAAACCTAACCCTAAACCTACCCCGTCACCTAACCGACGTTAAAGATAAAGCGTCAGATGTATGACGGCCCGGGATCGTCATGTAACCGACGTTTAAGGGTACCCTAAAAAGGCGGATGTTGACGTATGGTCTGCACTGATTGTTTTTTTTGATCTTTCATTCAAAAATTTGGAAAAATCGAACCTTTCATTAAAGTAAAAGAATTGAGAGTGAGGGGGAAATCACATTATGAAATAAATGTTTTTCTCCAAAACACATTGGCCACAATTATATTGCACCCCTTTCATATTATGAGTAAAATATCTCTGAAGTATTTTCCCATTAATATGTACCCTTTTTTAGCACACCAAGGAACATGAAATTTTCTAGCTATGACTTCTTGCTTCACAGGAGTATAAATATGGGGAAACAAAAGGCCAAATTCCCTTAATCATCCATCACAATGAGTAAAACCAAAGAACATTGTTGCGATGTGCAGCAAAAGATTGTTGAGCTTCACAAATTAGAAAGTGGCTGTAAGAAAATAGCTAAAGCATTGAAAATCCCCATTTAAGTCATCATGGCAATAATAAATAAGTTCCACTCAACTGAAGATGTTATGAATCTGCCAGGAAGAGGATGTGTCTCTATATTGTCTTAATGCATGGTGAGGAGGAGAATTTGAGTGGCCAAAGACTCTCCAAGGATCCCAGATGGAGAATGGCAGAGATTAGTTGAGCCTTGGGGTCTGAAAAAAAAAAAAGAAAGAAAAAAAAGAAAATCAAACAACCCCTACATCCCCACGTGTTGTTTTAGAGGGTTTCAAGAAAAATCCAAAAACAAACTCCAGCATATTCAGTTGTCAGACACGACTGGAATTTCAAACGGCACAGGGTTCTGGGGTAATTCATATATATATATATATATATATATATATATATATATATATATGAAACAATGATGCCTTTTTTTATTGTATGAGAAAATAAACTCAATATGCATTACAATTGTCTTCTCATTAGAACAGAGGAAGCTGGTAATTCATTCTATTTTATTCATTTGACATATGGGCTTTTAAAATGGTGTTTAGATCTATCCATGTTGTAATCGAAATGCCCCTGTAGGAAAGACCTGGGGAAAGATATTTATCATAATAATGCATACCTGATATATGTGGTATTGTGCCAGCGAATAACCACATGGAGCATGCATTCCACCTGGATTTTAACAGTCATGAGCCATATATTTTTTTTCCTACATGGAAAAATGCTATATTATAGATAACATAAATGTCTGCTATATTTTTGATAACATATAGGTTACATTTTACATAACAAATGTGCCAGCAGTCCAATATATATACATATATATATATATATATATATATATATATATATATAGCTCTTCATATATTTTATTTGTGGCAATTTCATTTAGTAATTAATTCCATTTAGTCATCCGAGATGTTCGTTTTCACGGCAGGCCTTTTGTTATTTGTTCTTGAAGGAGAGTGAGGATTTGGCACAGTCGTGTGTATGTAGGACACATGGTTGTCAAGTGGGCGTGTCTATGCACTGCAGTCTGTCTTCTGATGGACAAGGAGAGGTAGGGGTGTGTGTGCATTCACTGACAGGAACACATCCCACGGCCCCCTCCGACAATCCTAACGGGCCTTCTTCTGACAGCCAGTCCCGATAGTAAGCAAAGGATGTAAACACGCAACCAGGGACACCGCAGAAGACAGGCTCACATTAACCTTGCTTGCAAATGGCTGCACACCCCCATGCTTTATTAATAGTATCTTGAGGGCGCTTGTATAGCACATGTGCTCTTTAACAGAGACTGTGGAAAAAAATAACACTTGGACATCTTTGCAAAACACAATGAGGCCTTGTCACATGGGGATCTGTTTAATGTGGGTGTGTTGCTCTCAGTTATTTTTAATTAGGTTAAATACTGGGCAAACAATATCTTTTGATACATTACGTTTTGGCTTTCTTGTTTTTTGTAAAAAAAAATTTCCCCCAAATGTAATAGACTCGGGTAAGTCTCAGAACAAATGATAATATATGGGAAATAATTTATCCAAATGTTACCACAATGTATGAGTCAGATTATTGCATAGATTGGTTATTTTAAAATTAGGCTTTTAAATAGGATTTTAAAAAATAGATCTGATCATCAGGTGTAAATACCCTCTGAAACCGTGGGTCCATACATTTGTAAGTGTACAGACAGAAACTTTATAAAGACAGTTCACTTCGTGTATACAGACAGGAGCCATCTTAGAAAATAGTCTCGATAAGTCGATCCCCGAACGCCGTTCATACAGTTCAGAAATTCGCTGAACTTCATACAGTTCAGATCACTCAGCACGACGTTCGTGGTTTGACTTGTCATGACTGTTTTCCAAGATGGCACCTATCTGTATTCGCGAAGTGAACTGTCTTTATAAAGTATCTTCTTATTAAACGGTCTGTACTCTTACAAAGTTCTCAATGCTTCGTTTTGCATGTATGGACCCTCATTATGTTACTGTGTTAGTGTGGGGCTATTTTGAGCCTTGTTAGTGGTATAAACTAGCGATTTCTTTTTACTTAGTAAATGCCCCCATTCCTAGCGTTATACGCTAATCAGTTTTTAGAGATAAAACTCTTTACATTCGATTATCATGAAAATAAATCTCAGATAACGGTTGACTAGGTATCAATGTTTTGTTAGACCAAAGGTTCATTCTGCGCATAATTGCGATTAATCGCGATTAAATATTTTAATCGTTTGACATTACTAATATATTTATATTTATACTGTTGTGCAGGAATCGAAGATCGGATTTATATTCATTTTGTGGAGACACATTTGTGTGGTCAAGTGTAAATGGAGCCATTTTTACAAATCAGTAAAAACACATACCTAGTTCTGTCATGATACTCTAGATGGTGCAGGCTTATACAGGTCTACAGTCTTATCTCAGGTCGGTAGGTCTTTAACTAATTTGGTCGATATCCCGTCATTATCTGCATTGCACAGCTGATTGGTTGCTGCTGTTGCTTCAGCGGCCACAACAATTCAAACAAATTCCAGTGGTGTTGCTGTTAGCAGTATGCAGCGTGCTTTCAGAAACCCTCCACCTTCCCCAGCTCCACCTGTATAGATCTGCAACAAGGATTAAATCATGTATGTTACGTGTGCAGCAGCATCAGCATGTCTTACATGCTCACAGCAAGGTATTGGCAGTGTACTACAGCGTAGCAGATCTATTCTGCCCAGACCAAATACATTAGCATTGCCATATCCATCTCTATTACCATAACAATCTCCTGTGAGTTGTCATGACAGAAAGGTTCTCAGCAACAATCCTCCATATTTCCCATTTCCCTGTACTCAACACTATTTTTATTTTGGTCTGTTTGTTCATTACATTTTTTTCCCCCTCAGACTCCAGAGTGTGTAGTATCTTAAAAAGGAGCCATTTACAAAATGGTTGTTAGTGCATCAAGTCATCACGCAGGAGGAAATGACTGGAAACAAACAGGTGCTCTCTCAGATTCATTTAGCGTTGCTTTCGGGGAAAGTCCAGCATAAACCCGTTTTTTGTTTTTGTTTTCTAGGAGCGATTTACATGCATTTGAACCCAAATC
This sequence comes from Pimephales promelas, assembly GCF_016745375.1. Next base: position 1,847,949 of record NW_024121521.1, on the reverse strand, counting down.
AGCTTTGGTTTGGTCTGTTGTGTCATTTTCAGCGACACCAAGTAAACATCTGCAGGAAAGCGGTGGGGGGGAAACGTCCTAATTAGGATGAAGTCGATGTCCTGTATTCCCAGCTGCTCGCTATGTGTAGACAGACGACGTAACCTCTTCTCCTGAGTGCCCTCTCACAATGCAGCCTGTGAGGTGAACACAACACAACAGTTGGTGTAATAAGACAATTAGCCCGCGCAATTTATAACTTTCTTAATTGCGCTGCAAGCTGCAAACGTTCCCAGTGCGTCCGTCACCTGCTAATTGTGAACCTATCGCTCACAAGAAAATGGAGGACAGGAAATGGAGAAAACAAAGCCCTTTCTCTCTCTCCATCTTTGTCTCAACCTCAATCGTCTTTTTTCTCTCCTGATTAAATAAATGCTTTTTAATTAGTTTGGAAGTAATGCATGTGTTCTCCGTCCTTTGTCTTAATCTCCACCGATGCCATTGTGAAAAACACCTTCTGCGACGGAGACTCGTACAGTCGAATGTGCTGAAATATTTAACGTCGTCGTTGGATGCCTGCCACAAAGTGCAATTGGCTCGGCAGCCCTGATGAAATTATTCCTAATATGTCTCCGCTGATTAGGTGCTCTGCTTAGACGAAGAACATGCAGTTTGCCTGCTTTTGTATTAAAAGGTTAGTTTTAAGGAATGGTTATGGTTAGGTTTAGGGGTAGGAGTAGGATTAGTGGCTCAAAATATATTTTAATGCTAAAACTCATTTAACTACACATCTCTGTCCATTATCCTTTTTATATTCTGTATAAATAAATATGTTTAGGTTTTTGGAGTAGGATTAAGGGGTCTTGTTACATTCATCTTTAAAAGTGAAAGTATACAGATATCGTTATGATATATAGTTAACGTTTTGTAGCTGTAAAAACGTAATAAGGTTACGTTTAAATGTTGCAAATACGTCCATATTATACGTTTTAGCATCCATCCAAACGTACAAAAACGTACGTTTCATATCTTTGAAAATAACGTATTAAACCTACGTATTAACAATGAGACATATTAGGTTAAGGACCAACGTAATAGCGCTGCTTATATGTTGGCATGTAACGTAATTGCGATTTGCAAAATAGTTTCCTCAGAATGTATTTCGTGTGATACAGGGTTGATTAAAAGGCTATGCTTGACTGCTGTCCATTCATCAATATTTGTTTTTCAACATAAAATTAGCCTTTCTGCTGGTGAAACAAAAAAATAGAATGACTTGTAACTTACTGGGCAGTAAGTGTTGATATTGGACGGTGGCTTATCCAAAACTCCTGTTTGGAGTAAATACCAGATGCCGTCTCGGTCAGCCATATGGAGCTCGCTGCCTCGCAGCAGACTGGGAGCTGGGAATGGAAACAGGTGGAAGGTACAGAGATTAAAGACCCGCTCAGGCTGCCTTGCATCATGGCGACTTGCGCTTCGGTAGCCATGTTTAAATCTGCTCGTCTTGACGTTTCTATTCGTATTGTAAATGGGTCATCAACTTTAGGAAATGTTACGCATTATGGTGGGGGAAAAAAAAAGATGGGAGGAAAAGATGTATTTAAATTATTTTGCGTTCTGCCGAGAAGTTTCTAAAAAGTTTTGCGGTTGCTTTTATTTCTCATAGTGACCCATTATATGTTGTTCTATAGATCAATTTCTCTATAACATCCAGTGATTATCTGTACATCAAAATCAGACAGGAGATGATCTACAGATTATCACCTGCCGTCTTTAATGTTGTGGTGATATTTATTAGGGTGTTGGAGGTTACATTCCTCTCTCAAGGGCAGAGCCTCAGTAAGCCTCTGCGGGGACATGAACCGGCAGCATACTGGTATCTGCTCCATTACCCTGCCCAGTGGACCAAGCGCGACTTCATTCATCTCTGTTTCAGTTGCAAATCCACCTGATCTCTTGTGTTTAGATCATTTCATACTGAGGCTACCAATGGGAGCTCGCACAAAGAATTTGGTGTAAAACAATGCAAATGTGTGCGTATTTTGCGGAAATGTACATAATACATAATCAATACATTAATGCTGAAAAACAAAATTACATCAAAAGGTTGCCTCAGTGCATGTTACATAACCTCACATGTAACATTAAGGTTACATTATCTCACATTATAATGTAAATGTAAAATGAAATCGTATGTACAATAAATTTGCCTTCTATGTGACATATTTAGGAATTGGTGTGATTAGTGTTTTTTAATTGATTGGAATATTAATAATAAATGTTTGAATAAATATATATATATATATATATACTGTATATACATACAAAATCTATTCCCCAAAATGTATGTGCTGTACCATTTTTACAAATTTTACCATTTTAATTCATTTCTTCTGGTTTATTTTAATTCATTTTTCTTTCACTCCACATGTCAAAAAGACTTGTTTTTTTGGTGCCACGAGACAGTTACCTGATCAGCCAGACTTAGGAAATTCAGACATTTCTAAATCTCTGTTTTGCAGCACCGCCCGCAGGAAGACTGTCACACAATCCTTTCAATCTCTCTCGCTCTCTCTCTTTCCCCATCCAGATGTACAGCACATTAAGCGCAGAGATATCGTGCTCAAGAGGGAACTGGGCGAAGGGGCCTTTGGGAAGGTGTTCCTGGCAGAGTGCTACAACCTAAGCCCCACTAAGGACAAGATGCTGGTGGCTGTCAAGGTAAGAGATGATCCCTCCATTCCAACAGGGCCGTAGTGCTCTCGAGTTACACAGGACTCATTCGAAAGGTCAAGCCCCTTTTTCCAGCCCCCCTCGAATGACATATAAAGTTGATCCTCCTGTGCCCGCTCGAGCAGGGTTACTTTCAGGGAACGAGCGGTAGACGTCTTGGTGGTGGAGGATTTGTTGACTAAGATCAATGATGGAAAGAGCTCTGCCGTGCTCCGAGGAGAGATCAGCTACAATAGCGTTTAATATTTGGCATTGATGTAAGGTTTGAGGGGGTATTAAAATATTCCAGTGCTGTGGTTTAGTCTTCATGGCATAGACAGAGTGGAATGAGTCATCGCTGTGGGCAGACAGTTCCTGGATAATGCCTTTACATGGTTTACCACATGGGACTATTCACCAAGGTCAAGGAACTCACCGTCCAGTGAGTTGAGGCGGTCTATTGAAGGTGGTCTTCAGATCAGTGCTGATCTAAGTGCGTCAGTTTGTCTGATGGTTTAGAAATGTCGACGTTTCAAGGTTTCACAGATGCTGACATGCTGAAGTTAAACATTAATGTTAAACATGCTTTGTATTTTGTTGAGTTTTTTTTACATGAGGAAAGAATTTGAAGATTTATCAGCTTTATTATGTTATAAATAATATGAATCATTAAAGAAATAATATTATAAACCTTATTAACCACCCACCTAACTATCTAAACTCCCTAAACCACCTAACCCATCGACTTACCGACCTAATGTAACTACCTAAACCTACTTAAAATTAAGGAATCTAAAATGAAATCTAAATAAAATCCATTAATACATTTGTTAATTTAAATCATGTTTAAAACAGTTAACCATGACATAGATTAATAACTCCCTTTCCAAATTGATGCTCTAATTAAAAACTGTAATTGATGTTTATCCATTTCTTAATCCATTTGCCAATTTCTCCATCCGATTTGTTAATTGGACTATTCACATGGGAGCAGCCAATGAACTTTGACACTCAGAGTACACTGAGATGGCCATAAAGAAAAGCACCTGGTCAATGCTTGTTTTATTAACAAGCCAGCAGGGCTGAGCCTGATTGGTACTTGGATGGGAGACCTCCTGAACCCACTGGCACCGTTGCACTGTGGCTACCGTCGCATCATCCAAGTGGATGCTGCACACTGGTGGTGGTTGAGGAGAGATCCCCTGATATTATTGTAAAGCGCTTTGGGTGTACAGTAGTACATATGGAAGCGATCTAAATGCCTAATTCATCCATTCATTATATTAAGTTTTATTTTATTTCTAATTTGTGGATTTTGCAGTCCAAGACCGTCATTAAAAATACTCTACAATCGTCTGATTTCAGAACGAAAAAAAAGATATTCAAATATTCAATCAAAAGGCAGAGATTTAAAAAAAAAAAAAAAAACTCTTCTCATTAGGTTCCTCTAAGACCAAACCATGCTGTTTGTTCTTTGAAGAATCTAATGAGACATGAGTTTGAACTATGCAACCCACATTCATTTTATAGTTCTATACCCCCACTGTATTTCAACAATTGTGTAGTTTTTATCTACGTAGAAATTGTTGGAGAAATGTCTAGTCTGAGGCAAAGTTGATACTTAAATGAAATCTAAATGACTCTCTTTAGCTTTGAAACAACCTCTCAGCAATAAAAAGTTCCTCAGGGAAGATGCTTGGCTTCGTCTGCTTCATGGAGCTCCATCACAGCAGCTGTTGTTTGAAAGCCTTCCAACTCATATTCAGAGAGGTCAAGTTTTTCCTTGTATTTTGGCCAAATAGCTGCCAGTGTCTCTCTCATACCTTTGCTCTCCCTCATCTCCACCTGATGCCCAAGACCTCTAGACCCTTATTACGAGTGACAGCCCCCCAGGTGGTGCTGGATTCGTCCCCTCTGCTCTCTCCAGCCTGTGCAGGTGGCCAATTTTGCAACACAGGGGTAATAAAGCATTATGGATAGGGATAGATACCTCGCCATCTGCGAATTGGTTCCCTCATCCATCTCGAACGCGTGAACCTCTGAGCAATTCCTGATATGGATTAACCCACGGTAGCTCTAATTAAAATTAAACTGCAAGCTCTGAGGGTGAAACGCAATTATAACATAATTGAAGGAGCGATTCCTCACAAACACAACGTGATGCTGCATCTGGCTGCAAGGGTGTCTGGGAAACCAATTGACATATCACGGCCAAGGCCACAAAGCCAAGGCCACAAAGGGGGGTTATTTTTCTGTGAATGATGGGATATAAAATGACAAAAAGACGGATGTGTACAGGCGACTATTTAATCTTCCAGAAAGACAAAGAAGGGCACTCGCAAATCAGAGACATCATACAGGTCAATTTGGGCAACTTCCTTGGCATCCCTTGGTTTAGTCCATGCATTTAACTGTCTGATGTTACCTGAATGATTTAAAGCACTTTAGATGTCTACAAAATAATATTTGTCTCAACTCATCTACATTTTGATTGTGCATTTACATATACTTTCAAAAATAGCTCAGCATGCTCCACTGGTTTTAAATTGTTGAAGATTCATAAGCCTTTAGAGACGGATGTGTTTACATACAGATTAGTTGGAGAGGTTAGTCCCGTTAACCTGATTAATTGTTCATTTGAATTATTTATTACTGACTGACTCATTTAAGCTCCCTTAATTAAAGCTGCAGTCCGTAGCTTTTTTGGGGTTAAAAATTATACAAAATACATATTTTTAGAAAATTCATAACCAGCCAGTGTTCAAAACTATCTGCTTGCCTTATACTGGTGTTATCTGCTTGGTACTGGTGGATTTTCGCGGAAGATTCGAGCATGTCTTTGAGTCATTGCGTCACATCTGTACACATAAAGAAGAGTCTCGGCTAGTAGGCTATATTGAGTCATTACGTCACATCTGTACACATAAAGAAGAGTCTCAGCTAGTAGGCTACATTGAGTCATTACGTCACATCTGTAGACATAAAGAAGAGTCTCGGCTAGTAGGCTATATTGAGTCATTACGTCACATCTGTAGACATGAAGAAGAGTCTCGGCTAGTCGGCTATATTGAGTCATTACATCACATCTGTACACATAAAGAAGAGTCTCGGCTAGTAGACTACATTGCGTCATTACATCACATCTGTACACATAAAGAAGAGTCTTGGCTTGTAGGCTATACTGAGTCATTACATCACATCTGTACACATAAAAAAGAGTCTCAGCTAGTAGACTATATTGAGTCATTACGTCACATCTGTACACATAAAGAAGAGTCTCGGCTAGTAGACTATATTGAGTCATTACATCACATCTGTACACATAAAGAAGAGTCTCGGGTAGTAGGCTATATTGAGTCATTACATCACATCTGTACACATAAAAAAGAGTCTCAGCTAGTAGACTATATTGAGTCATTACGTCACATCTGTACACATAAAGAAGAGTCTCGACTAGTAGACTATATTGAGTCATTACATCACATCTGTACACATAAAAAAGAGTCTCAGCTAGTAGACTATATTGAGTCATTACGTCACATCTGTACACATAAAGAAGAGTCTCGACTAGTAGACTATATTGAGTCATTACATCACATCTGTACACATAAAAAAGAGTCTCAGCTAGTAGACTATATTGAGTCATTACGTCACATCTGTACACATAAAGAAGAGTCTCGACTAGTAGACTATATTGAGTCATTACATCACATCTGTACACATAAAAAAGGAGTCTTGGCTTGTAGGCTATATTGAGTCATTACGTCACATCTGTACACATAAAGAAGAGTCTCGGCTATAGTAGACTATATTGAGTCACTACGTCACATCTGTACACATAAAGAAGAGTCTCGGCTAGTAGGCTATATTGAGTCATTACGTCACATCTGTACACATAAAGAAGAGTCTCGGCTAGTAGGCTATATTGAGTCATTACGTCACATCTGTACACATAGAGAAGATTCTCTGCTAGTAGGCTATACTGAGTCATTACGTCACATCTGTACACATAAAGAAGGAATCTTGGCTAGTAGTCTATATTGGTTGTGAGGATGTTGGAGGTGGAGATTTATTGCCTTTTTCACAGCACTTGATATAATTAAACTTATCAATTTGATGGCAGATCCAGAAAGGTTCAAACAACAATCACCAGTGACAACAGATTCACCCTCTGTAAAATGCAAAACACTTTGTTCGGACTTCGGAGTGGCAAAGGAGACTGCAACCGGATGATTAAATCTAAAGATACGAAAGTCTCCAGAGATCTCAAACTCATTACTCATTAGGTTCCTCCAAGTCCAAAACTATGCAGATGAGTTTGATGCATTCCCAAAATTTTGATCAAAAAATGAAGGCATATTTCATTCCTGGATATCCTTTAAAATTAATGTTTTATCTTTGAAATATGGATTTTAATTGAAATTTTGGCTTTTTTGCCCACAATGCTCAAGTGCCTATCTGAGTAGCTAATTTTGTGATTATTAGACAATAAACGGTCTGTCTTCTGTTTCTACCTTCAGACCCTGAAAGACCCAACCCTTGCGGCGAGGAAAGACTTCCAGCGGGAGGCCGAGCTGCTGACCAACCTTCAGCACGACCACATCGTGAAGTTCTACGGCGTGTGTGTGGACGGTGACCCGCTTATCATGGTCTTCGAGTACATGAAACACGGAGACCTCAACAAGTTCCTCAGGTGTGTGGATGAAATCAACAGACTACACACACATTATGTCATGATGCAGTATTTGTTATGCTTTGCTTGTAAAACGATCTCAAATAGAAAAGGAATCAGTTATTATTGATTGAGGTCACAGATCATTGTTGAACATAATTATACACCCACTGAATTCCAATGTCATGCTCTGGGAATTTCAGTCTTTTGATCCAAATCATCCTTAGGAGTTGCAGTGGGCCAGGACTATGACACAATGGCAAATTATTTATGAAATATTTTAAATAAAGACAAAATATAACACTTCACTGTGATATTGTATGGGTAATTGATGCAAAAGTACAGTTGTGGTCATAATTATTGGCACCCCTTGTAAATATGATCAAAGATGGCTGTAAATTATGCGTTGTTTATCCTTTTGATCTTTCAATCAAAAGGATAAACAAAACATCACATAATGTGGGAAAATCACATTATAAAATAAATGTTTTTCTCCAAAACACTTTGGCAACAATTATTGGCACCCCTAGATTTTTTTATTTTTTTTATGAGTAAGATGTCTCTGAAGTATATTTTCATGAATATTTAGATTTTTTTTATCACATCAAGGTGACTAAACATGAAATTTTCTAGCTATGACTTGTTTGTTTCACAGGAGTATAAATATGAGGAAACACAAAGCCAAATTCCCTTTAATCATCCATCACAATGAGTAAAACCAAAGAACATCGTTCTGATGTGCAGCAAAAGATTGTTGAGCTTCACAAAATAGAAAGTGGCTGTAAAAAAAATAGCTAAAGCATTGAAAATCCCCATTTCCATCATCATGGTAATAATTAAGAAGTTCCACTCAACTGAAGATGTTATGAATCTGCCAGGAAGAGGATGAGTCTCTATATTTTCTTAATGCACAGTGAGGAGGAGAGTTTGAGTGGCCAAAGACTCTCCAAAGTTTCCCAGATGGAGAATTGCAGAGATTAGTTGAGCCTTGTGGTAAAAAAATAAAAATAAATTGTATAGCAATATGTAATATTTTAGTTTAAATGAGAGTTCAGATGACAAAATGGTTTTCTTAAAAAGTGCCAAGTGCCTAACAATGTAAAATATGGGATGTCAGTAGGGCCCAACTGACTGTGACTGATAGGTTACTTACAACCCACAAAGGTATTGAACAAGGTGGATATAAGGTGTGTACATGGTTTCTGACAGGGCTCTGTCGCAAGAGCAGAAATTGCTTTCTCTTTCCAGCTAGCAGGATTATAGGGGATAACAGGTTTCGTCAAAACTGCTTTATACGTAATGACACTATAGGCGATAGATTCATGAAAGTGCAGAAAAAAACTGACAGGGTTGCAAATTGCATGTTTTTGATTCCTTTGAAAAGGAAAGTACTCTGTTGATATAATTGCTGTGCCTTTAATAGCCGCTTTAGTTTATTTTAATTTATTTTAATTTTCCATTGATTTGTTTTCTTCTGCATTCATAAATATAACTTTAATTCTTATATAATGCACTACAGAATTAGTGTCTTAAGTGTCTTGTAAGCATCCAAATAGCTTTTGGGTCCAAAGTGACAGAACTAAAATCAGTTGGGTCATTCTTTCTGTTTTATACTTCCAGAGCTCATGGTCCAGATGCAATGATCCTGGTTGACGGACAGCCACTGCAGACTAATGGTGAACTGGGTTTGTCTCAGATGCTGCACATAGCCACTCAGATCGCATCAGGGATGGTCTACCTGGCATCTCAGCACTTTGTGCACCGTGACCTGGCGACACGCAACTGCCTGGTGGGCAACGGGCTACTCGTGAAAATTGGAGATTTCGGAATGTCAAGAGACATCTACAGCACTGACTACTATCGGGTAAGAGCGGTTTTGTATTCATAAATGCTTGAGCAAAATAAATGTTTGTCAAAAATTAGGGATGCACCGATATGAACATTTTGGCCGATACCGATAACCGATAATTCTTTATATTTGAAAGCCGATAACCGATATATCGGCCGATAAACTTACATCCAAATTTGTATCTAATTTTGAGAGCCTGATTACAAATACAAAAGTCTCATAATTAAATCCATGTCCCAAGCGCACAATTATAATGATGTTCTCATTATAGTGTTGTATAGCCGATATGACAGATTTGCGCTGCACATGTTGTACCGAACCATATTTTCATTTTTTTGAAGAGATTTCAATCATATTTCAAGAAATTCAAAAACATAAACAGTGCTACACAAGTGTCTCAGCTGAAGGGAATAATACATTATTTATCGGCTTTAATATATCGGCCACATTTTCTTACCAGGCCGATAACAATAACATCAAAAATGAACATATATCGGCCGATACCGATATGTTGGCCGATATATCATGCATCCCTATCAAAAATTGTAAGTCGGTGGAAAAAACATTCATATACGATCTTGAATTATTCGGCTCCGAGAGAGTCTGAACCTGTATCTAGCTCGTTGATATAGTCATCAAATATCCACAAAACTCAAATGAACTCTTTGTCAATTGTGGCGTATGATGGACCCATAATTGGATGCGTAATTACTTATTTTGAATGACTTGAAAGCTGCTTTTATTTTAAAAGACCTTAGTCAAATTGACAATTCTGACTCATTCGAGCTGGTTGGCTCAATTACATGCTCCGCACCCATTTGTGCTTCCACAGAAGATCCTCAATCAAAATCTTGTCTTTGTCTGACACAGACATGGGCCTCTCTGTAGATTTGGTCTAGATGACAGAGGGCTCAATTTGCAAGATGAGGGCCCTAAATGAATTAAAATGTATGTCTTCACTTAGTGCTCAACAAGAGGATGAATGAGGTGACGCGGAATTTACAGAGCTCCTCTATCACTCGACTAGATTAAGTTGATTTGAACGTGATTGTTCATCTCGCTGCTTTGAATGTGAATCCCATTTTTAGGGCATTGAAGTGAAATCTGCATTCGTACTTGTTCTATCAGTGGCCTTTTTGTGCGAAACCTCCTTTAAGGGTTTCAATTTATTTAATTATTTTTTTTGCTATAATAATAATAATAATAATAATATAGTATTATTAATATAAACTTATTATTTTTGCAAAAATTAATTGCGATTAATCGCATCCACAATAAAAGTCTGTGTTTACATAATATATTTGTGTGTGCTGTATATAATTATTTTGTATATATAAATACAAGCATGCATGTATATATTTAAGAAAATATGTTATTCATTTATAAAATATTTAAGTTTATATAATTTAGATTATGTAATTGTATATATATATATATATATATATATATATATATATATATATATATATATGTATATATACAGAATTTAAGCGCAAATAATTTTTAAATATATACATGCATGCATAGGTATTTATATATACAAAATAATTATATACAGCACACACAAATATATTATGTAAACACAGACTTTTATTTTGGATGCGATTAATCACAATTAATTTTTGCACAGCCCTAATATATATATATATATATATATATATATATATATATATATATATATATATATATATATATATATACAGTGTATATATATATATATTAGTGCTGTCAAACGGTTAAAATATTTAATCGCAATTAATCGCATTAACTCACGATTAATCACGCATTTTTATCTATTCTAAATGACTCTTTTTCATGCTTAAAACAATGTCTAACCTTGCTTACCTCGAGGTGGACAATGTGAAAGTGACCAGAAGCAAGACATTTCTTTGAACACACCGAAAGAAAAAAAAGAAACCCGATGACCGATAAGCAGAAGCTACTTTTGCCTCAAAAGTAACATATTTCGAAATGCAGGTCCTTCAGTAGTCACGGGCTGTTGCTGTTCCCATAGAATCAGTCCTAATTGAAATGGAGGAAATATGTTACATTAACAGTAAATGTCAAATACACCATTGCATCTCATCTCACTTAATATATTCTGTGGCTTATTTTATTTTAATGGCACTGTGAAATGGCTGATTGCACTCTGCAGCAATTTACTGTTCCTAACAAACAGGAAGTGACCCAAACCATGACTGTTTTGTAAGAGCAAACCTTAAAGCCTATGCGTCTGCGAGGCAGTTGGCATTGATGCCTTAAGATAACCAGCATGCGATCTATGTAATTTAATTCAATACAGAATACTATTGATGAACAAATAAAATGGGCTATTCTGTCCACTGTTTGTGTATAATGTATTTTAAGGATTATAGTTAAGCTCTATCGGATTCCTTTGAGCCAAATCTGCCATGCATAATTCTGTTTATGCGCCATTGTGTAGAGCATTTCAAATCAGACACTTTGATGTGATTTAGCATGTAGCCTTAGAAGTTAGCTATCTATGCAGGAGGCATATCATTAGGTTTCAGAAAACAAAGCCTTTATCACTATTCAGAGTTGAGTATCCTTGATTTCCACAAATTGTTATAGTATAAAGTATCTGAACATGTCTCTTTTAGTAGCTCCTAACCGTAATATGGCACATACGCCTGTCATCTCAGAGCAGATATAAACCAAAATGGCATCCAACAGCCGTGACATTCTGACGTGTTCATTCTCCAGAAAGAACCTCTACAAGGTGTTCTCCTGGGATTGAACGCAGTCAGTTAGCCTAGAGTCAGTATTCATCAACAGCTTGGCTTCCTCATCCATGTAATGATTGTGCCGGATAATCTCACTTGCAGAAGGAAAAGAAGCTGGGGTCGATTTCAAGTTGCTCAGGTTTTCTTTTTCAGTGTAAATTTGTGCTGAGGGCCATGATGTAGAAACCAAACGCCTCAACTTCCTGCCGGCAAGACCTGGCAAAGCAAAGCTGAGTTACCTTGCTTCAAACCCACCCATGTGCTAGGCAGTTCTATAATGTGGATGAAGGACTTATTGCGGTTGATATTCCATTAACTGATTGGTAACCAAGTTAAAGGGGGCATATCATGCTTTTAAATCATTCCTTTTTACATATAAATCATACATTTGTGGCCTATATAAAGGGGAACTGCAATGCTTGGGTCTGAAATGTCCCCTTTAATAGTCACAGAACAGAAACCCTTGACTCTTACTTTTTCCATCTGTTAATGCACATTTTTTTGGTACATTGTTCATCTCTTCTGAAACTAGCTAAGCAACACAAAAAAACGTTGGAAATTCCAACCACATGTCTATTTCCGCAACGCTCTTTAACTCATTTAATGACATCATCTCTCGTCAGCTGTTCATTGAAACAAACATGCTATTGATTTTAATATGCATTAATTACCGCTATGTGATTCCCATCCTCCTCGTCTATGATTCTTCCCCCCTCCAGTCGCTAATTGTGTTGCCTTTCATCAGTGCCCTTTCAGATTGCGTTGGCATTTTTGTCACCACCCTGCCAGTTCTCATTCCGATCTCAACGAAGCCCCGCAGACTGATTTACATGCGTCTGCAGTGTCGTCGTTCCACCTCAGATGAGATGGGGGGAGCTATTCAGATGAATGGAAGTTCAATTAATACAATCGATTCAATTTCCCAAACACTCGAGCACAAATAGTTTCACTAAACAAAGACACTAAATATGTATGTGTTTGGACTAGCATTCTGCATGTAGTCTATTTAGTGCACTTTTCTCTACATTGCAGTATAAAACAGAGCAAACTGAATCTCAATTACATTACACCTTACTGTACATTTCCAGTGTGATGATTGAACTTTTACTTATCAATTATGAATTCATGCAATTTAGCATACTGTTTCACTTACTTTTTTAAAGAAAAATTAAGCTGTGTACAGTGGAACCTTGTTTCCACCACCGAATAAAAAAAATAAAGGTGTAATAGTATAAAAATAATTATATGCTAGTATGGTATTCTGTATTTAAAGCAGAACTCCGGCGCAAAATGAACCTTTGGTCTAATGAAACATTGATATCTACTGTACACTCTCAGAAAAAATGGTACAAAAGCTGTCACTGGGGCTGTACCTTTTTAAAAAGGTACAGTTTTGTACCTAAAGGGTGCATGTTGGTACCTTAATGGTACATATTAGCACCAAAAATGTACATATTAACACTTAAAATGTACATAGTAACACTTAAAATGTACATAAGCACCTAGAATGTACATATTAACACCTATGTACATATTAGCACCTAAAATGTATATATTATACATATTAGCACCTAACATGTACATATTAACACCTAAAATGTGTACATATTGTACATATTGGCACCTGAAATGTACATATAACCTAAAATGTACATATTAGCACCTAAAATGTACATATTGTATTAGCACCTAAAATGTACATATTAGGACCTAAAATGGACAAAAGTTTACCTTTTGAAAAGGTACAGCCCCAGTGACAGCTTTTGTACCTTTTTTTCTGAGAGTGTTAGTCAACCGTTCTCTGAGATTTGCTTTCATGATAATCGAATGTAAAGAGTTTTATCTCTAAAAACTGTTTAGCGCATAATGCTAGTAATGGGGGCATTTGATAAGTAAACATAAATTGCTAGTTAATACCACCAACAAGGCTCAAAATAGCCCCACACTAACACAGTAACATAATTTGGGTCCCTACATGCAAAAACGAATCATCGAGATCTTTGTAAGTGTATTGACCGTTTAATAAGAAGATATTTTATAAAGACAGTCCATTTCGTGTTTACAGACAGAAGACATTTTTGGAAAACAGTCTTGACTAGTCAAACCTGACATGACAGTTTTAAAAAATATGTAAAAAAAAAAAAAAAAAAAGTTTACAAAAGTTACCTATTGCAGCTTTAAGCAGTTAGCGGTATGCTAAGCTAATAGACTAAGCTCTCAGCTTTTTAATCAAAGGCTTATTGAAAACACAAATAAAATAAATCTTTCATTTGACCCTTTTTAGCTTGTGACTTGTGTTTTCATAAGCTATTTTCTATATAATTTCTAATGAGGCTGTGGGGGAAAAGACCTGGCATGGCAGCAGAAAGTCGTCAGCATTGCGGCTAACACGGTTAGCGGCATATTTGACTGTTTCAAGCTCTTTAAACATTGTTCTGTCTCTCTCCCCTCTATCTATGTCCATAATGGTGATCATACCTTCATTACCTTCATCCCTGGCTGACTTTTCCTGGCAAGGATGTTGTACGCTAACGCATAAGTGGGCTGAGTTAGCCAGGCGAGCAGCTCAGTATGGCCATAGGGAGCAGTTCCTGCCCACGCATGGGGAGCGTTAGCAGCGGCCCAGTAGTACCCTGAACTCCATCTCACGGAACAAGAGGAGTGTTGTTTGACCGCAGCAGGACTGGCATATTGCTTACACCTCCTAAAGGGCAGAGGCGGGAGGGAAAGAGCGAGCCAGCGAGGGGAGGGATATTTGCCACACATCACTGGAGCCTGTGGGACAGCTTCCTCCTCTGTGAGGAACTGGCTGCGAATGAGAATCACAGAAGCGTAGCTGATTAACATACACAGCCTTCTACTGCCTTATCGTTCCCTACATTAAAGACATTACACAGGAAAAAAAAAAACCTCCCAGACTTTAATTATAGTACATCTCATTGCCTCTATAGTTTCCTAATCAGAAAGACGTTCATATTTTTGCACTCATTATTCTGAGTCATTTGCCGTTTGCAAATTGAAATGAGTTGTGAGCTACGCGGATGTGCAAGCTAAGATTTTTTTGTTGATTATTGATAAACAGCGATTTATTCATCGTCAAGCATCGAAAACTGTGACGTTTTCCTAATTCTTAAATTGTCGTTGTTGTGCTCAGAGCTTAGAGACACTTCCTGTTGCCAAGGATACACTCTTGACAAAGCAATGTGGGATGAGAGCCAAAGAACATTTTACCATACTCTCATTTATAGTTGTTTTTCTTCTGATTATTTTTAACACACAACTATTTTGCACCTAAATGCATTTATGATAAAAAATAAAAGCACATTAAGTGTTTTACAAAGAAATAAAATAGGCAGTTGTGGATATACAGTACGCCGTAGACTGCTTTGTATTCCTGCACACAGTCAATAGCCTGACCCCCATGTGAGCAAACCACTAATGAGCCTTGTAATTAATACGCAGTCGCCACTTACGAGTTGAAAGCCGCAATAACCACGCAACTGCCATTGAAACCTCACTCTCAGTTGTCCTGGCATGGCTGTAATTAACACAAGCAACAGACACGAAGAGGAAATAGATTCTAAACCAATGGTGCCGGTGCCGGGCCCAGGGCAGAGATGATTAATGTCTTGTTGTTTTAATCGATTAATATCTCGCTTAACATTTGGAAGGCCTGGAGGGAGACTTTATTTATGGCCTTTGATGATTTGGAGCTGTCAAAAACCCTTAATGTATACATTTGTTTTCCCTTCCTCCAGGTTTCTCAGTTTTCCATGTCAAAGCTCTATTGTACGTAGGGGTGGGAGATGTACCGATAGACACGAATTAACTGGTAGAAATGTATCAACCAATGCACCCATGCTGCGTGCTAAACCATTGAAGCACAAGCTAAGCTGTGAAAGAGAACTCATTTTAGTATAGACCATTTTGCAAGATGTAAACAACACTGGTCCAGAAACACTTCCTGTTTCAGTTTTTATTTCACATGTAAAGAAAACATCTTAAAGATGTTTGTTTAACTTTTTGATTCAGTTTTATATGTCCTGTTGGTTGTATTTTATCCCAGATTTTATTTAGTTTTAAAAAAACTGAAACAGGAAGTGCTTCTGGACCAGTGTTGTTTACATACTCATACAGCACGAATACTAGACCGAGTTCTTTTTGCCGCCTTATTGGGTTTATAATGATCAAAAACACACTTATGTGTCAAAATGGCCAGTGAATATTCTCATAAACACAATTATTTATGTCTAAAAGGAGAACTCCGGCGCAAAATTAACCTTTGGTCTAATAAAACATACGTACCTAGTCAATCGTTCCCTGAGATTTGTTTTCATGATAATCAAATGTAAAGAGTTTTATCTCTAAAAACTGTTTAGCATATAACGCTAGTATATGGGGCATAGAATAAGTAAAAAGAAATCGCTAGTTAATACACAGGAAAGAACGAGGGTCAAAATAGCTCCACACTAATGCAGTAACATAATGAGAGTCCATTCATGCAAAACGAAGCATTGAGATCCTGGTAAGTGTACAGACCGTTTAATAAGATACTTTATAAAGACAGTTAACTTCGTGTCTCCATTCTCATAGATTTGAAACGTTATTGAAATGACGTCCCAGATAGCAAACTGACATTGAATCAACGTGGAAACATGACATCGAAACAACGTTGATCTGACATTGTTTTGCTCATCGAATTAACGTTGAACCAACGTCAGACGCGTCATTCTTTCAAAACTAACGGAAAATCAACTTGAAATCAATGTTGTTTCAACGTTATGAAAGCAAACCAATTTTCGATTTTCATTTAGCTTTGAAGAATGTCGCGTCTGACGTTGGTTCAACGTTAATTCGATGAGCAAAATCAACGTTGTTTCAATGTCATGAGAGACGTCGTTTCCACGTTGATTCAATGTCAGTTAGCTATGGGGTTATAGTTGCCGTTCTTACTTAATGAAGTTACAAAATACTATGAAAAAGTATGGAAGTCATGAAACGTGAATGTAAAAATCTCAAAATGCATCTACAAGACTACAAGAATCATTTCTTCCCCATAAAACTCTGTATTTTAACATAAAGTGTTGTTAATCTTTAGTAATACGAGTTTGTGAAGTTCACTAGTCTCTGACTGTTTTTGATAATCAGGATATGGTGCTCCAACAGGTGGGTGGACACACCATGCTACCCATTCGCTGGATGCCACCTGAAAGCATCATGTACAGGAAGTTCACGACAGAGAGCGATGTTTGGAGCTTCGGCGTCATCCTCTGGGAAATCTTCACCTACGGCAAGCAGCCATGGTTTCAGCTGGCAAATAATGAGGTATGTTAATTTTGTCGGATCCCATAAGAAAAATCTCTCTGACAGAAACAAGTCTTCTTTTTAGATGTTTGCTAGCCCTCTGGCTAGCTTTGGTCACGCGTTATTAGTTAACTGTATGACTGGCGTAGAGGTGAAAGCAAGGTGCCCAGATGAAATGATAATAAAAAGCTTAATGGAGACAGAAAGTCTATACTGGATGAAAAAAAATGGTACTGGAGTGTGAAAATAATTTAGCATTATGAGACACATTCAGTTTTGAGACAGGTTGACTAAGGAGCGAAATTAAACAACATAATCACTGGCGGTTGTCATGAGGCTTTTGACAGGTATAGACTTGTAACTCAAGCTCGAGTTTTTCCTATGAAATGAACAGGGAGTACACATGTTGAAATGTCATGTTGGATTTTTTGTCTCACACATATTCCCTTGTGTGTCGAGTTAATGAGGAACATTGCCACTTAATTTTCGGCTATTGTTGTTCTCCATGTAACGTTTCACAACTAAGGTTTGGATGAACTCCAAACAGCCACACACACATAGAGATGCTGCTCCCAAATTATTCCATTGTGTCTGAATAGCAAAGATTATTATTTACCTTTTCACATAAATCGCATAATTACCACTATTGAACTAAATATTGTTATGGTTAGACAAGCCTTATAATGTTGTTTTCAGTACTGGTACTAAACTGGGTTTTATGCATTCATAGCAAAAATGGTGCAAACAAATATAAATATACAATAAAAAAGAAGATAGACTATGAGTGAATGTAGATTGTTTAAGAGATGAATCTCTTGAAACCTAATAAAGCATCTAGGCCATATTTCTCCCCCATAAATCAAAAGAAAATTGTTTTAAATAAGTTGTTTTGCACATAAAATTAAGCCAATATATGTGTACACATACATGGGCTTAATTTTAACAAGCAAAAAAAATTTAAAATTATAAATTTATTTATAAATATAATCAGCCACGACTTGAACAAATATAAAGAGTCTTAAGCAGAGGAAGTGTTAATGTTTTTCTCTGCTGACCAAACACAGCTGGATGTGCTGAAAATACTTCATTCCCCACTTCAGATTCCCAAGCTGTGAAAATTGAAAAAGCGACAGCGATTCTCTTGAAGCTTCTATTCGCAGCTGGTTTGAGCACTACTTCACACTGAGATTATCAATATCAACTCAGCGAACCATAATCTATAGGTGCTGTGCGATTTATGCAAGAAAGATGTGTGTTTGTATTATGCACTGAAGGGGCTTGAATGCTAATCGCATGCACTGCTCCATATTCTGGTGCCAGAGGGCTGGTGGCTACTGTATTGCATCAGAACGTATGCTGTCATTTCTACCGGTGGAAGAAACTAAATCAAACTTTCAGTCGATAGAACACAGACATCCACAAGCTGGAGTCAGCGCGGTGGACACAAGGGACCACGAACAATCATCTGTCTTTTCTAAAAGTCGATATGAAGCCATCCACTGAAGCAAATGTCTTCAGTTTCATGAGATGGTCCTATTTTGCGTATCATAACACAAAGGCCATAGATTGTTTCTCTACAGAAACAGAGAACTGTTAAATGATAGATTAAGTCTGTTGTGTAGTCTGTTTTGTGTTGTCAGGACTGTCAGCAAGTCCTCTCGCCGCATCTGACTCTTTCAGAAGCTTCCTCACATACTTCCAAGAGTGTAAATATAATAATTTAGAAATGAAGCTCTGAATTTTGATATCACATGACTTTAAGTTTGTGACTTGAATTACAAAAAATGATACCTGAAATATATATATATATATATATATATATATATATATAAATAATACTGCAGTATAACCATGCTGTTGGTCTGAAACAACTTTTGATAGCGAAGCTGAATTTTAGGCGTCATGAATAGTAGTGTGTTTCTATATTTGGATATTTTGAAATCAGTAGATAGAGAATAATTGATTGAATTAAAATATCTATTTTTAAATACATCACTCAAAACTAGTTTAGCTAAATATTTTGTTGTCCCGCCTACATTAAAGGGGAAATGAAGCGGTGAATCAAGTTTACATGATTTACAAGATGGATTTCCAATATAATCAACAATTATATAAGAAACATTACAAATGTAAATATTTAGAAGAAAAAAAGAAAAAACTTTGTATCTTTCGCCGCCAGGGCGCCGCCATTGTGCAGTTGACGTCACGGGGTTGGTTGGCTCAAGTTTAACAGGCTCTGGGCATTGAAAATCGCGACATCAAACTGTGTTTATACCAGTGTTTTGACCGCGAACGATTAATGTTAGTTACAGTTATTAGACAAAAAGATGACGTCTAATGTTATATGTTGACAAACTGCACATAGAAACATTGTTCGCAATGTCTGCCGTCAGATATTCCCGTCTCGTCAACACCATGTAAGTCACGTTGCTGTGTAGAACAGTCAGTGGTGGTTTGGGGGCGGAGAGCGGGTTTGCAACGCTAACTTACCAGGTGTCAGTGTGGCTGTTGTACTGCGATGCCCTCCGTGTCAATGTCCATCCCGTTGTCAAGAGGTTGATCGTGAGCATGTATTGCGTGGTCAATTCTGCATCACCGGCGCGCACGTTTACCATGCTGTGCCGGGAGTTAGACGTGTGGAAGCGGCGATGCTTTCCCTGAAGGATGTCAGAGCGGAGACACTTTTTCCTAGTATATGTAGGCTGTAACTACTAGCACTACCAGTGCAAAAATATGGACGTTTCATTTCCCCTTTAACAAATACATGCTAACTTACATGTTGTTGACGAGACGGGAATATCTGACGGCAGACATCGCGAACAATGTTTCTATGTGCAGTTTGTCAACATATATCATTAGACGTCGTCTTTTTGCCTAATAACTGTACCTAACTACAGTTTTGTAACTGTACCTAACTGTAGTCGTTCGCGGTCAAAACACTGGTATAAACACAGTGTGATGTCGCGATTTTCAATGCCCAGAGCCTGTTAAACTTGAGCCAACCAACCCCGTGACGTCAACTGCACAATGGCGGCGCCCTGGCGGCGAAAGATACAAAGTTTTTTCTTTTTTTCTTCTAAATGTTTACATTTGTAATGTTTTTTATATAATTATTGATTATATTGGAAATCCATCTTGTATATCATGTAAACTTGATTCACCGCTTCATTTCCCCTTTAATAAGTAGGTTTTGATTTTGTAATATTGTTGGTATCGTAAAGTATGTAAATACTTAAAGGGATAATTCACCCAAAAATGGAAATTCTGTCAGTGTTTACTTACCCTCATGTTGTTCCAACCCCGTATTACACAAATTAAAATATTTTTGATGAAATCTGAGAGCTGGATCACTTCTTCATACTAGTCCATAGTCTTCTTGAGGGATTGAAACTTGCCGGCCCCGAAAAGTTATTAAAGACATCGTTAAAATAGTCCAAGTGACTACAGTGGCTCAATCTCAACTTTATCAAGCGACAAAAATACTTTTTGAGCGCAAAAACAAGCGTAAATAACGACTTTATTTCAACTATTCATTTCCTTCTCTGTGGGCCTCTAGTCAGTTAACGTAGTGTGATGGCGTAGAGCTACGTCACGCGTAGGCTCACTATTGGCCGACGCTGGTCATGTGTGTGATGCGTGTGACGTACAACAACAGTAGCTTACGCTCACGTTTTTTGGGTGAACTAATGCCCAGTTTTATACAATATGTAACAGGAGCCCTTGGCCTGGAAAAGGTTGAATAGAATATTTATCAATAAATAATTCCCTACTCTCTCCCTGTCTTTGCAGGTAATCGAATGCATCACACAAGGACGTGTGCTGGAGCGGCCACGGCTTTGTCCCAAGGAAGTGTACGACATTATGCTGGGATGCTGGCAGAGGGAACCGCAGCAGAGGTTGAACATCAAAGACATCCAGAAAATTCTTTATGCCTTGGGTAAAGCCACACCTGTCTACCTGGATATCCTGGGCTAATGTTTGTTGGGAATATGTTTGGATGTCTGTCTGCATCCGTTGGATAACGGAGGAACGGAAAAACCTGGGATTTACCCCAAACAACATGTACCACTGTCAGACAACTACAACATGGGATGGACTTAAGTGCCTGCTACTCCTTTCGATACACTGGATAACAGTCTTTAAAAAGCACTTTTACATTTTGTTTACCTGCATATAAAGATGTACAGTTCTACTGCAAGAAGAGGAATCTCCTTTATTTCTTTGTTATTTTTCTTTTTATTTTGGTAAGAACAGCCTACTTTTAAACTCTAAAGGAAAAGGAACAATGGAAACCATTTATTTCCCCCTAAAATATGAAAAAAAGGTTTTGTTTTGTTTTGTTGTTGTTGTTTCCTGACTGCCTGACAATTCTCCCCGTAGTTACTTGTTTTTCATTTTATAAATATATATATTTTTTTTATTTATTTTTCTTTCACTTCCAAGTGTGGATGTATGCCATGTTTCTTGCTGAGGGTCGCCTTTCGGATATGACTGCTTAACGTGTTGCCATGTCAGATAATTGGCAAGGACTTTTTTTTCGAAAAAAGCCTTACTGCGCTCTGATTGGCCGGATCTTCTCTTTGACTCTACAGGAAGTATCCAACAGGGCTTTTAAATATTCTGAGGAGCTTTTTAGTGAATGGAATAACTTGAAGGAACCACCAATCAATACAAAGGAGTTTATTTAAAAAAAAAAAAAAAGAATGTACATAATGTAAATTTCTGTCACAAGCAACAGTATGTTAACTTATTTCATTTCCTGATTAGATGATTTTAGTTCCTTGGCGTGCTGTTACGGTGAGTGACTTCTATAAATATTTTGATAATATTTTAATGTTTTTTTTTTTTTTTTTTCACATGTCCATAGAATGTATGTTGATATTTCTAAAGGATTTTTTTTGTTTGTTTTTTGGTTTTCCCCCTCTTTTTGTTTTGGATGTGACCTAGAGCTCAAGAACGGTTAGGGTTTTCAAACAGAAACACACCACAAAAAGGGAAATCATGAGATGTTGCCTCGCTCCTTGTATTCCAGAGACCATTTGCTTCTGAAATGAATGTAACAGGAACAGTAGAATTGTTTCCCAAGTGAGATCATGCCCAGAAAATACTCATATTCCATTCATTAGCCCTCATTGCTTTTATGAACTGTGATTTATGCTTCTTTGCAAACATAATATATCATCCTTTACCATAGTTTTATTAATAAAAGAGAGATGGTTACGCTAACTGGAAGAACTAGCATGAGCAGCGTTTTTCATTATGTCTATGCTAAATTCCATAAGAAACACTGTCCATTCCTAGTTCTCCAACCAGTATCATGTAATAAATATAGCTATGCTTCTAATAGAGTCATCAAAACATAATGGAAGAGAATCCATAACAGCATTGTGGATTCCACAATAAAGCGATAATTGCATAATCAAGATGGAGCTTTCCTAATACTAAAGGGCTTCTTTGAAACATTCTTCATTTATTCTGAAGTGACATTTGGATTTTATTGTAATATATTCTCTCGGTTTTGCTGGCTCATGCTTTTCATTCAAGGTGATCTGTGGCTCAGTATTTGTCTAATGATAAATCTATAATCATTACACGTGGAATAAATCAGCCAAGTAATCTTTAGTTCAGCTGCAGAAGCGGTGTGCCTATCAGTGCAAACGATTCTTGAGCACACACTTTTACATCAATCAACAGCGGAGCATTTTATAAAACTAAACCACAACTAAACCACTACCAAAAGTGAAAAAAGTCAAAAACTTTCCTGCTTTTAACAGGAAAAAGTCTCTATCAGGAACCGTGACTTAAATTGCTGTTCGAGGCAACCTGCCCATCACAGTTCGACAGAACACATTTGCGCTTAACCATAATCTCAACCTTCACATCAGGAAAAGTTCCTGGCGCAGAGGAAGTGACTTGAACATTTGTTGATCTTGTTGTGTTGTTTCTCTCTGCTTCCCACAGAGGCCAGATAATTCTCTCCACATCTATGACAAGGGGGAAATTGCAAAAGTCTTTCAATAACACCGTCAGCGATGTGCTTATGTATGATAAGACGCTGCTCATTTTGATTTTCTCGTCAGCTACGGGGCCCTGCTGCAGATATCCACTGACTTTGCAATTTTGCTCACCAAGCTTTTGTGCAGAACACAACTGCTTGCTCGAACAGACTCGAGTTCTGCTTTCCTCTAGCATCTGCATCCTGGACGAGCCCTTAGTTTGGGAGTACGTTGTAAACACAGTCCCCTTTTCCACCAACAAGAACCAGGTGCCGGTTCAGAGCTAGAGTTGGTTCGGAGTTGGTTCGACTGACAAGCTTTCAAAGAACCGGTTTGCCTTTCCACAGGCTAGAGAGCCATCACAGAGCCAGATCTTACGTCACTGTATACTCATGTTGCCCAGCAACGCTAGCGCGGCACACACAAACACACCAGGCTTGTTCGAGATGGTTCAACACTGTGAATCCCGAACTGCGAGAGAGATTCGAAAAAACATTAGAAAAAGATTCGATTCAAAAGCAGGAGTCGTAAACTCTCCAAACACTCCCGCGGCTCCGATCAGTCCACTCTGCATCTCGAACAAGCCTTCCATCAACATTGGCGGTTGTTGAGTTACTATTTATGCTCATGGCTTTGCAAACCTACATCGTTATTCAAACACGGCGAATCCAGCACATCCCTGCAGCTTAACGAAGATTACTATCGAGCTGCTAGTAGCATGATTAGCTGCTATTTAAAAAAATGGCAGTCACAAGTTTTTTTTTTTTTCGTCTTGTTGGTCACAGTAACCACGCCCCCGGCTGCTGACGTAAGCGGTTCTTACTTCTAGACCAGCAATGATTTGGTGCGGAGCTGGTGCTTTGGTGGTCGAGAAAACAAAGAACCGATTTGAAACTAGGCTCTGGCTCCGAACCAGCACCAGCTCTGCCTTGGTGGAAAAGGGGTATTCATTCATTGTAATTTTTGCAAATCTCTCATTGATGTGGCATACTAGATTTTACATGTCAATTGTAGTAAACAGTGAGCATGCATGCTGAATTAGGTTCTTATTGGAAGGAAAGAAAAAATGTCACTTTTGGCAATGAAAGCAAGTCCCAGCCGTCCCGTAAAGAGACAAAACTTAGAGAATGCAAATCGGGCTAAGTTCAAAATATGAAACGTTATCATGAACAGGCTATTGCTTCTTTTTTCTGTTTGGGCAATTTTATGGGCAAAAAAAACATTGCTGCCTCCCTCACATTTCCCTTTAATAAATTGCTGGTTTATTCTAAAAAGAAAATGGTATCAGCACTAGCATGCTTCATCTCCACTGTGGCAGTTTTTAACAATATTATTAAAGGAATAGTTCACTTAAAAAAATTCTGTCATCATTGAATTGCTTTCTTCTGCTGAACACAAAAGAAGATACTTTGAAAAATGTTGATAACCAAAGTTGATGTATCCCATTGACTTCCATAATATATATTTTTCACACTATGGAAGTCAATAGGGTCCATTAACTGTCATTCTTCAAAATATCTTTGTGTTCATCAGAACACATTTCATTTTGAAGTGAAGTATTCCTTTAAATAATAACCATCGATATTAAATGTATACTTTAATCATGCATTAAAACATTGTCTGGGCATTTGTTTTATGACTGGCCAGCATTTTCCACTTCTGAAACATAATCATAGTATATATTTCTAACAAATAGACTGCACCTGTTTCCTGAAGAGGTCTAAAGGTTGTGGCTCACTGTTGCCGGCAGTGGTTAATGAAGATTATTTGAGTCGCTGGGTACATAACTGTGACTAACAGGGTTGAAAGAGTCAGACATTTCTCTGTGGTTTACTTGGTGGGACCGATCGTGGCTCAACGACCTGTGAAATGTGGATTATACAAAGGGGTCGGGCTGCGGGGACTGGGGAGGCTGTATCTTTATCACCTGAACGCCGTCTGAGAACTAGCGTGCGCTGAATTAGTAGTTTCAGTAAATGAAAGGACGCGAGTGTGTAAGCCACAGCTGGTTTGGAGAGGGGGATCAGAAGAGAGAGAGAGAGTGTGACAGCAGGGTGACGATATGGCAGCTCCAGGGGTTGCCGCGACTCTAATGACTTCACCTTGCAGAAATGGGTGGAAATTACCAATGAAATGAGTTTTTGGCCCGGGCTTTTAGATATCCCTTAAATATGATGGCCAGTCTTTCGGTAATCCCCCTGAGGCAGAGAAGAGAGGTGTGTGTGTGGTTGAACTGATGTGTGTGTGTGTGTGTGAAAGAGAGAGGTAGGAGAGATGAATCAGTGAAGGTCACACGCTAACATAGTGGATAGAAGTGCCACAGCGCTGTCTGTTGGCAGGCTAACAGAGTTGAGTTAAGCATTCAGAGCTGTGAGGCAGGCAGAATCTCCCTCTCTCGCTTACCGCCGCCATGGCAGCAAGCAGGCGCACGGCGATTGATGAGAGGTTTAAGACCTTAATCATGAGGAGAAGAAGCGAGGCAGGAAGCTGGAACATTACGTCTGGAATGAGCTCTCTTTCAGCACTTCATAACCCTGCAGACGGGCTGCAGAAACCTTGGCACAGTCACGCTTTGCTGCTGATCTCAGATCAGCTCTCTCCTCATCCATTTATCCTACCTTCTGTGGGCCTGATTTACCAAAGCATTTAGCGCATGCAAGACTGCTTTACTAGGACAAAGTGACGAAGAAAAACTGTAATTGGCCAATCACCGGCAATGTTGCTCAAATCCAATGTCTAGAATTGCCTGCAAAGACGTCATGTGTTAACTTTTTTTACCCGAATTGCTGCCTTTAATATATTCTGTTTTGAGCACTTGGAGGCAATGCTAATCCAAGCTTTGCTTCTTTCGAAACCAGTAACAACCCCATCAAATTAGCCGACCAGCTTTTAGAACTCATTTACCCCCCCGACATTTGATGTGGACACCTGGAGCATTAATCTTCAAGAGATGCAGTCACGCTGAATATCTTACTGATTGAATCTGTTATCCCAAATTGTTGTCTCTGCAGATCTTCGGCTGTTACTGTGACTCGCATAAAACATGCTATTCGTTTTTTGCCTGCTAGATAAAACTCATTTTCATTGCCTTCAAAACATTTAATTAAAGATCCTTATCTGATTTGAAACCCCACTCCTAAATTACAAATGAGACTACCAGAACAAGTCCTTATCTACCTCCCAGTGCATTGCGGCTTAAGTACACTTAATGTACTGTGGAAAGACGGCGTTCCAAACGTTTGGTCGATTCACGTCACACTCTGCTGATGATACGCATATAACAATGGCAGTGTTTTTACACATCCGAAGTAGCGATATCCCTGAGAAAGAGCCAGCTGCATTTCGAGAGCCTGACTCAGCTCACGGCGCAGTTGCTGTACACCCTGGCACATGGACAAGCATGTGAATCGTGTTACTTAGAACATAAAGTGATCTATGGTTTAGGCCGGCAGATCTCCTGAGCTGTGGGAAAAGCTGAACCCGCTTCCAAGGACAGTTGTGCATTTAACTCGGGAAAAGCCTGGCCAAATGCAACTCCGGTTTTCTTAAAAGGGAGGTTAAAATTGACTGCAGCATTAAGACTTCAGATGGGGAGCAATCTCCTGCACTGTCAGCAGACTTTGACATCTAGATTAACCTTGCTGCTGTGAGTGTGCTGACGGCTCTCATTAGGATGCAAGAAGCATCTCGGATCTTCTATTCCAAAGGTACCTTGGCCCCCTCTTTCCCTGTGTGAAAAGGAAAGTGGGATGAGCCAGCACATACACACTGATCCAAGCGAGGTATGTGGAGTATCTTTTTTTGGAACGGAAATGTTGAACAAATGGTGATCTGTCCTAGCCTTGCCTTGCCTTGCCTTGCCACCCTTCCTGGGTTTACTAGTCCACCAGCAAGTATGGATATCCCAAAGGGTCTAGGTGGACATTTAGGTGTAAGTCTCTTTCGGTCTCTCTCTCTCGTCTTTTTGTACAGAACTGTTTTATTTCCTAATAGAGACTACAGCCCTTTGTTCCACAGAAGAATACTTGTCAATCAGAACAAAAAAAGGACTGCGCTCCTTTGAGCTCTTTGTTCAGACTCTTAAATGTATTATTCAAGCTCGTTCCACTCTCTGGTCAAACTGAGGGAGAAAGATGTTTTACCGAGGTGATTACTACAAGGCAGTTCCAACTCCGAGTGAAAAGTTATTTCTCTTGTAATTGTTTCTTTTCATTTGTGCCAGATAATGACTGTAACCTTGTTGGTCAAAGCTCAATACCTAAACAGCATGGCGATTAGTCGTTACCCTATTGTTTGCCAAGTTTGTAAAATAAACTGCCAGTTGTCAACTCAATAAGGCGCCAATAAGTCACTTTTTCTTTCTAGCTGTAGCCGTTCCAAACGTCTTTGATGCAGTATGCTTGTGTATACGGGTTTTTCTGCTGAAACAAATTGGTCTTCGCTAGTACCTGCCTTGCCACGATGTTGTTTAGCAGATTGTCCTGCTTGAACCACTGCTCTTTGATCAACTAAGACCAGCATACCAATTTTAGGTTGTTGCAAGCTATTTTTTACTGCATGGTTGTAATTGTAAAAGCCGTTCAAAACACTGCCTTTAACTAATAGAGCCCATAATCCAACAATGAACAAATCAGGGCTTTCTGAATCGAGGAGCAACTGCTGAGAGATTGCTTTAAATGTCTTCCTTAACGGCATGGCTAACAGTGGAGTTAAGAGGGTGCTAGCAGGGGTTCCACCCATACAATAACCTGATTAAAAATAGTGAGAAGGATGAATAGAGCAGAAGTGGGGTGGCGAGTTTGTGACTCACTCTATGCTTCCCACGTTTGCCTCAGAACTTGGGTGACATTTCAGATCACAGCTCGTCTGCACTAGCACTGCCACCCACAACGCCATGCGTTTAAATCAGAATAAAACTAACCTCTAACTGCAGCGTAACAAGAACATGTTTGAGTCACAGTTATAGTTTGACACCTGGCCCATAAGTTCCAATTAACCCTATCATGATAGAGCTGACATTATAGTTTATGGCACATTTAGCATATTTTCATGAGATCAGGACACAACCTAAACAGGAATGTGGTTAAATTTGTGTCAGGGTCTCCTCGTATTCTTTTATTGATGCACGTGACAGTTATTTATTACTACAAGCAGACCCTAGAGACTAACATTTAAGGCCATTGCTATCAGAGTGTTTGATAGCTGAACGACAGCAAGGTCAGAATTAACAATTAATTGGCCTTAGGTCAAAGTAGTAGGTATGTAGGACACACATGCTTTGTTTTCTGTGGCGGCGTAACAATCATCATGCCATGCTAGAATACACAGGGATGTTTTAGAGATCAAATGCTTTTAGAAACTGACAATTTTATCAATCAAGTGTTTTTGTACTGTATGTTGAAGAGTTGGTATGAAGATAGCTCTGTTCATAAAAGTAAACTTTAAATATTATATTAAGCGAATAACATAGAACGTATTTTGAACGCCATGTTCGGGTTATAGTCGCTGCTGAGGACCAAATGATTTTAGCTTTAGAATCACTGGGATTTGACTTATTTAACTGTAGCTAGTTAAGCTAAGATGTTAGCATCAAGCTTTTGCGTGTTTTGATCAGACTTGCTAGACTAGTTTAAGATATTTTTGATGGGTAGCTTTTGGTGGAAATGTGACAAAGCTGTAAAGTTACACTTTTTTTTTTTCTCTCGAAAGGTCTGGCAATGTTGTCGAAAATCTTATATTATGAGATTATATAACTTCTGCCCTTTTTACAAAATCTTTTTAGAATCCGTCATAAAATGAAGAGATAGTGACAGCAGTGTCATCTTTGATGTAAGACATTGCATCATTCTTATAAGCATTAGTCATTGGATATACTGTAAGACAGCATTTGAATTCTTGGCAAATTCGTATTTTTTTTTTTTTTTTTTAAAGTCTTCGAATCTGTTTCTCAGATAAAGACTGGTGATTAAAGATGACGATTAAGATTCTTTCTTTGTAAAGCAGGGTTTTTTTTTTTAAAGAATTGTCTTTTTTAAACAATTCAGATAAACCATTTTTTTTTCGCTAAATAATGTAAATATTGTAATGAAAGCCATAGATAGATAGTCTATTTGGTATTTAAAGCCATATGAGGAAGTATGTTATAGGAATGGCGTTAGAAGTATATGCACACGCTTAAATTATGTTATCGGACCAGTTAGCTTTATTGTTTGTGAAAGAGGGAAAAATGATTGGGAAAATGGTGTGGGTCTGGAACACAGATAAAACTGCAGTGGAAGAAAAGGAAATGTAGTCTTGCAGTGCTAAATCCAATCGATGCCTAAAAAGCCACAGCAGGAACTGACATTTCCAACCTTGTTTTAAAAGCCAACCTCAGCTATATTAAACTCTGCAGGCAACAGGATTCTCGTCCAAACAATATGGCTCACCATATATTGTTTTGACCATCTTTTCATCTCTCAAACATAGTGGACGTACACTTGGAAAGCAGATATCTGAGCTGATCTTTTTGTCATTGTGCCTGGGCTCTAGAGGAAAGGCCGGACAGGGATCTGGAATGCAGGGAGAGCAGATAGAATCCTAATCATGTATGTGATTGGACTCTGTGTTTCCAGTAACAATAACAACACTGGTAGATATTGGTGGAAGAGAAATATATTACAAGGAGGCTGTATTGCCGTTGCCTCAAATTCATGTCAACAAGTTTTCATCGTTGTTTTCATGTCTTTTAAATGGATGCTTTGTTCAACAGCTTGTTCATTGATGTCACTGGGCAGTATATACAGTAAACAAAGCTAAGCGATTCATAAAACCATGTTCATATTACTCATTAGCAATATCTCTGTGTGTGTCACTATCATTGTAGTATTCATCTTTCAACCTAATATATTTCTCTTCCTGTGAATTGTGTGTCGGAAAATTCCATTGCAATATTCAACTATGGGAGACATTTAAGCTACACATCTGTTTAAATATGTGGTCTTTTTCATCTGGGCAAATGCAAGAACTGCAGTTGGGCAATGTCGAGTACAAATGTCTGAATATTTATGTGTGATGAGTGCATATATTTTGTGTTTTCATTGCCATTGAGCTGTGTATGGTTTGAATATAAAAACTTTGTGACACCCTCTGGCAATCACAGTAATGTATTTTCCATCTGAGAAGTCCTAGCTGAAGTGCTGACTTCACGATTTCTCTCGAGTATTTCTACCATCTTGTCCGAACCCTCGTTAGAATGACGATGGAACGAGGTGTGAAAAAAAAATCTCGCGGTTCCTCTATTTGTAACTCATCGTTAATCCACCTGTGTTCCGTTTACTGATCCATCTATAAACTAAAAACAGCTGTAACTAACTATGTATCCTATGATGATTTATGTAGACTTATTCTATAAATAAAAAGAAAAAAATACACTTCCCTTTGTGTGATATATATATTTTTTTATGGATTTAAATGTGTTTCATAATGAATGTATTTCATTAAGAGAATGTTTTGGATAGAAATGTCTCATAATCACTAAGGCTGCATTTGTTTGATCTAAAAGTGAAAACTCTTATTTCAAATTATAATAATATTTCACAGTTTTCAGTATATTTAAAAATGCAATTTATTCCTGTGATTGCAAAGCTGAATTTTCAGCATCATACCCACGCGACTCTCTGTCGCACATTAGAGAGATTACCGTATGGACAGGAGAAGAAGCTCGCGAGCAAACGGGGAAACGTGGAGGCAAAATGACAAAATAATTAATCAGAATACCTAGCAGAATTGTCTCCTTCTCCTATCTCATGGACAGCTCCTATTCACACTCTCCGCCTCGGCATGTTTCGGAAGGGAATGATTCAGATTTCTCATGCCACAGCACTAGAAGACAGACGGGTTGCTCTAGTCACATTACGTAGTCAAGCTCTGTTTGAGTCTGCGCGTCAGGGATGGAAGTGCTAAAAAAATCCCCAAAAACGGGCTTCAATCGTCTCAATGGAGTTCCAATGAGATCGTTCTGTCCATTTCTTTTACTGTCTATGATTTCAACTGAGAAGACTGAAGCCTGATTATTGCACTTCCTGATGTCTGAGCAACTGCGCAGGCTCAAACTGATCTTCTAGTAGCTGTGCCAAGACAAATCTGAATCAACTTATTCCTCAAAAACGTTGTTGAAATATTTTGTCCCGTTGCTTTTATGGACTCTCTATTTATTGGCTTCTGCATTGACTTTGTGCCTCCATGTCCCCCCGATAGCCTCATAGAAAGTAAAAGATTGCCTGTGAGCTTCTCCTCCTGTCTATACGGTAATTTCTCTATTGCGCGACAGAAAGTCCCATGGTTATGACGCAATCTTTAGCCTATTTTTTTAAAAACAGCTTTTACGGGGCCGTAACGTAAGATACAAAGTAATGAAGAATTATATATATTGTTGTGTGTCTTTAGAAATAAACAATGGACTAATTAAGTCTTTGGATGCCTCAGATGTAAAGTTATTCGCTGTCAAAGTGGCGCCAAAATGAATGGGAGTTAATGGGATGCTTACAGCAGGTGAAGTTCTGCTACAATGGCGGCTCCCGCGAGGCTTCAACTTCTGGCTGATGGATTACCCCCTTGGTCTACACGCGAGGTCGGAGCTGAAAAATAAGCCAGCGTCTATCAACTCTATGCTTTCAACGGACCAGATATTAACATGGAAGAGGCAATCCCCAAGAAAAGGAGGAGGATTAGGGCGAGGGAATACGGTAGTTTTTTGTCAAAGAAACGAATAATAATCGGGAAGGCTTTTGAATGGTGTAGACTAGAGAACTCAAAGAATTGAAAATGTTTAAATCGAACGCCGAGGTTGAACTGTTTCTTCTGGACAGGTGAGTAGCTTCTAGTGCTGACTTTTTGTATGTGAACTATGTGTGAAAATATAATTCTTTAAAAAAAATACGAGTGAAGCTCGACTAAACTTGGATAGCTCTAGCGAAGATCACATTGTAAGGATTTAGAGTGTGAGGATTTAGAGTGTACTTGTAGCCACAAGTAATTCATTTATTTGAATTAGCAATAACACTAGCCTACGTTCTGGACTAACTTTAGCCGAATAATAATAATAATAATAATAATAAGCTGTTATAATATTATTCCAGATAGCTGTTGTTACCATGAGTTTTCCCCATAATGTTAGATCTGTAGCTAAATGACTGATTCTGGTACGTTTTATCATACAGCTGCTTCCAATGAAGCACCAGCAAAACTAGCTGACATGGCTCGGCTGCAGATTTTATGTACATCATTATACTTTGTAATGCAAAGCAGCCAAGTTCACATTTTACAGTTCACAGAATGAGCCATCATTGCGCGTGCAGGATCGTTTTTTTTTCATGATGCACGAGCTAACTTGTTTTGTTTGGGATCTCGCTTCAAACACAAATAGAAGTGACGTTACCCACAATCACTGATACAACCTTTAATATCACTCTTGAAGCTGTACAATACCTGAATTACAGCCTAAAGTCATCTGAGCAAACAGGGCACCTTTTCTGGATCCTCAAACCCCTTTAGTTGCTTTGCCATCTGACCTTGAGAGAAATAACTGTCTCCTCATTCACACACTGTGGGCTGGAGAACATGATATAGCCACTGCTGCCATCACAGCCATATATTATATGCACCCAAATCATTCTGCATCCACGACAGCCTGTCTCCAGGGTGGAAAGGAGGAGGCATTAAGCACTTCTACCAGCAGTGTGGCAATAACCTCTTTAGTCGTGACCTTTCCAGAGAATGCAGTGTAAAGCACCTTCCTCTTTTAACCCTCATGGTTCAGAGACAATATCAAATTAGACCTTATTTGATGCCCTGGTAACCCTGGGACCTGTTTTTCATGGGCTGCATTTGAGCACTGCTTACTAGAGGAAAAATGCATGGACTTGTACTGGAATATTCCCTTATTTCTTCAAAACACCCTTGCAATGTCCTAAAAAAAAAAAAAAAAAACACTTGGTAATGTGCTAAAATGCACTAAAAACATCTTAGCAATGCACTGGCAACTGCCCAAGTGACCACAGAGCAATGCATTAATATCCACTTAGAAAACCAGTGCCCTGGCAAAGACTCAGAACAGCCTAGCAACTGCATAAAGCCAATCAGAACACCTTAGCAACACCCTGGTAACCACACGCATTTTGCACTGACAAAGTCCCGCTCCCCCATATTGTTTTCAGTTGAAGCACTGTGTTATAGCCTTCTACCGGTCACAATTGTTATTGCAAATATATATATATATATATATATATATATATATATATATATTATGCAGGAGTATAATTATGGGCTGAAATATGTACCATCAGAAACTGAATTTGTGCCATTTATATTTGAATTTGAATGGCTAAACTTGAATAATTGCATTGAAAAACTGAATTTAAATCACATAATTTGAAATTGTATTGTTTAATTAAAATTGAATTTATTTGTTTGGAACTGAAGCCCAAATAAAATTTGATCCTCACTGAAAATTAAACTCTCTATATATCTTTACATTCACTTCTCACAATTCAGATTCAGGTCTCAAATTCAATTTCAAGCTACTGAGACAGATATCCGGGTAGTTGGAGGATGAATCACATAGACATATACACTAGACCTCACCTGGGGGTTCTAAGCATGCGTCAAAACCGCCGCCATCTTGGAACAGGGGTCTTGTCATAGGAAGTAGCTAGGTAACGCTGCTATCTCTGCCTTTACTTCGAATTCATTGATGGTGGCGGACTTTTGTGCAGCGTATGAAGTTCACGGATGAAATCTGAACTAGGAAGAATGTTTAAAAAAATAAATAAATAAATAAATAAAAAAAAGTATTTCTGGAATCAATGATAAATACATGTCTGACTGTTGGAACAAACCAAAAAAACAAGAAAAATCGCATTCATGATGATTTACGGTGATTTTATTTGCGTTAGACCTATGTCTACTACATTGACGCTGATGCATTAAAGTGGAGGGGCTCCCCTGTTTCAAGATGGCGGCTCTATTGACGCATTCGTTCCAATGAACTGCCGTATCCAAGGTGAGGTCGTGTATATGTCTATGGATGAATCAGAGCAATCGAGCGCAGCCGCAGATCGATAGAGAGCGTTCATTGGCGCACAATCAGCTCTTGGGCCAATCAGCACCAATGTTTTAGAGCACACAGTATGTTACCCGCCATGAAACAAACAACATGCTTCTGCCTGACTTGCCGAGTGGCGTGACCACCACCATCGGCTGGGACAAATACGGTAATGGCATTTTTTACGATCTAACGATCTTTTGTTTAACTGCTGTTAATGTTATAGCTATTTTGTCGAAACGGGGGGAATTTAATCTTTCTCACGACGTTGCTGATGCTAACACAGTTGTTAGCTACAATCCCACGTTTTTATGGTGACATTTTTGCCTACATAGTACGCGATTTCGGACGCAGCCCTGGTGTTTATTATTTTTGAACGTTTGCCTCTTTCTCCGGTGAAAATGTTGTTGCAAACGTAGCTAACGTTAGTGTTAGCCGCCGCCAAGTAGACTGGTCATGTCTTCTTCAGTGTGATTTTTTTTTTTCTTTTTCTTTTTTTCTCGATAACTTCTCCTCGTGGTTAACGTAACGTTAGTAACGTTACTGCTTAGAGAGAGAGCGAGTGAGTGAGAGAGTGTAAGCGTGTAAGTTATGCATCGCTGTTTGGCAGGTGCTAGCATAATGTAAGACCACAAACTTCAGGGCAAACCATAGCACTAGCCCTATTCATTTAAATTGAATGTATAAGTTAGCTAATTCCGTTTGACAAGAACACAAAAATAGCACATTTACACTTCGAAAGAAAGCTGGATGTTTTGTTTAATTAAATTCAATAGTGCATATGGTATTGTGGTCAATAATATAGTGCCTGTTTTATTATTTTATTTTATATTGATATAGCTAGCCATTTACTTGAATAACTTTTTGCAATATATTTTCTTTGGAATATGGAAAACATCTCGCTTTGTAATTTTTGATTTGGTAATATTTAAGTTATTTATATTGTTTTATGGGTTATTAAGTGTATAACTTTTCCAACCTACTGCTGAATTTGTAGAGGCTACAATTACTTGATAAAAATACAAAAAAACTGTAATATTGTGAAATATTATTACAATTTAAAGCAGTGGTTTTCTATGTGACTATATAGTGAAGTGTAATTTATTCCTGTGATCAAAGCTGAATTTACAGCATCATTACTCCAGTCTCCAGTGTCACATGATCCTACAGAAATTATTATAAAATGATGCTCAAGAAACATTTATGATTATTATCCGTGTTGAAAGCAGTTTTTTACATTTTTATTTCAGGATTCTTTGATGAATAGAAAGTTCAAAGGAACAGAATTGATCAGAAATGGAAAGCTTTTGTAACATTAATCACTGCCATTCAAAAGTTTGGGATCAGTAAGAATTTATTTTTTTATTTTTTGGGGGAAAGAAATTAGAAAATACTTTTATTCATCAAGGATGAGTTAAATTGATCAAAAGTTACAGTAAAGGCATTTATAATGTTAGAAAAGATTATTTTTTAATAAATACTGTTCTTTTGAACTTTCTATTCATCATTGAATTTTGGGGGGGGGGGGGGATGGGACAACTGTTTTCAACATTGAAAATAATAAGTTGTTTTTTGAGCATAAAATCAGCATGTTAGAATGATTTCAGAAGGATTCATGTGACACTGAAAACTGATGTGTAATCCGCAACAGTCCGTTGCCCTTCTGGTCCTCTCCTACGCACCTGTCTGCCTCTGTACTAGGTACTGCATACTCTTTTATTGTTTTATGTTCAGTTAGTAGGCTAAATGTTGTGGCTTGTGATCTTAACACAGTATTATGCACTTATGTCCTCAGGACATTACTATGTTTCTACTAATTTATACGCTTTTGTTTTTTCAGAAGTGCTGGTGAAATCTGGGCTGCAAGTCTGGCTCAAAGCGGACCACCTCCCTGCTGCCTCAAACTTTGGTGCTACGGGTACTTGTGTGATGGGGAGATACAGATTTAGCACATTTCCAAAGAGGATGTCTCTGATGCGGAGTATATCACTTCTCTCTCCCAGTTACGAGGTCTTAAGGGTTTTAGTGCTGTAAAATGTTTGGCAACACATTTTAATCAGTGTTTTGTTTTTTTTCTCTCTGTGTGTGTCTTTTTAAGGTTGAGTCAGCCACGGAGGCTACAATGACTGAACTGATTGAGGACATTTGGAGCTGTGGCTATAATGGGCCTGTTAATGTTGAAAAGAGGGAAGAAATTCTTTGGTATAATTGTTTTTTCACTATGCTAATCCTTGTCAATGATGTTAATATTCATGTTTTGATTTTTTTTTTTTTTTACATTTCACTTTTATAATGTTAGAAAAGATTATTTTTTAATAATTATTAATTATTTCCCATCTGCCTTTCTGCTGTTATCTCGGGACGCTTGTCCCTAAAAAATGGCGTTCGTCAGGTCCAGTTTTGTGTCCAGCCTCTCACGGGGATTTCGGATGCCCCAACGCCTGTGATGAGACGACTCAACGCCTGTGAAGAGACGACTCAACGCCTGCGATATGTTATGGCGCCGTTTGATTCATAAACAATATTTATATTTAATATTTATATTTAAACAATATGAATGTAAGCCAGAGGAGAGCTGGCCCCCGACTGAGCCTGGGTTCTCCCAAGGTTTTTTCTCCATCCAATCTGATGGAGTTTGGTTCCTTGCCACTGTCGTCTTGCTTTTGGCTTGCTTTGAGCTTGCTCAGTTGGGGTTATTTAGTGTTTAGCAATGTTGTTGATCTGTGTTGTGCTACTTTCGTGTTATCACTGTGAAGCTGCTTTGATACAATCTGTATTGTGAAAAGTGCTATATAAATAAATGTGACTTGACTTGACTTCATATTGATATATATATTTTTTTAATTGATATTTTTTCTTCATTTTATATTTTAGTGCTGTTGTTCTTCATGCCATACTTCGGCTGCTGCCCCTACTCTCCCAGCTACGTGAAGGTCTGAAACTTTATGGTCTCGTTGATCTAATGAACCAATACCCAAACATCTGCCAACCACTCTTTGTCCCCGGAAGGATGGAGGTGAAGGTGAGTTAATAAATGTAGACTTTAGTAGGGATGTACTGATACCACTTTCAACTAACAATAGTGATTCCAAGTCCTAAACTCAGCTTATTTCAAGTACCAATCATGCCCTTTACTTTAACTTTTTTTGTATAGACTTTGTGGGGTCACAGGTCAATAATAATGAAGATATTAAAGTTAAAAGTCCACGATGCAGAATTGTCCTAAAAAAAACAAAGTATAGTATGACCCCCAACTGGTGTGAGGTGGTTTATTTATCTACAGATATACTGCCTTCTGCTGGTATTTTCTGGTTTTCTTATTATGATGCTGTGTTTGGGACATTTCTGTGTCAACCTTTTGGGCAGTGGGTGTGTAGCCCACAGCCAGCATGTGTGAGGTTGGGACTCATAGCATAGCAAACCAGGTAACGTAATTGTTTTTGTGCTGCTTCTCCCTCTCTCTCAGCTCACTCGCCCACTACTGCTCTCTCTTTCTGGATAAACTCATAACGATACATGGTTTCTCTCACCAGGCTGAAGCTGACTTCGTCTTTGCGGCTTGCCAACCTAAGTTCAGCGAGAAGGGCTCCAACAAAGAACAGGTGGAAGTGAGCGTTATGAACCATTTCCAGGACTTCTTGCAGGAGCTGGAAGCATGTAATTGCTCATGTACTTTTCTTCTTGTAAACTCTGTTTACTTAGTTTCCTCTGTCTTACACATTTTATGAAGTTTTCATGTAGATTATATTATCATTGTAAGTACACTTACGCAATTAGATTTCCAAATTCTACCTGTGTGTTGGTACAGGTAAACCAAATATTTAATTTACATAATTGTTTGCTTTTTTTTTCTCTGAAAAGGTATACGTCCAGAGGTAGGTGACACAGTAGACTATCTTGGTCACCTGTCCCCCAGTATGTTCCTCCAGTGGCTCACAGGACAGGGCCACATTCCTGTCTTACGAGAAGAGAAACTTCAGAGTCTTTGTGCAGTTCAATCACACCAGTGACATCCAGTATGGTTCACATACAGTTTGCATGTAGTAACACAATCCGCCTACCTGTTAAGCATATGCAAACTTTTACTGAGTTCAAGCAAGTGATGACAGAGGCCTTCGATCTAGGGCAGGCATTTCATCAGGTTTAAGTGAAATGTAGCAGTTTCAAATGTTGCTAATTAGATTACCAATTAGTTTTCTTTCATGGTTCATGTACAATGCATATACCGTATTTTCCGCACTATAAGGGGCACTTAAAAGCCTTTATTTTTCCCAAAAAAAACAACAGTGCACCTTATTATCCGGAGTGCCTTATATATGGATCAATTGGTTAACAACGCTCCGCGTTATTGAATTCACCCGCGAACTCGCGCTCCTGTCCATCTTAAGGAGGTCACACACCGGACGAGAAGCTCAGCACCGCGTAGCGCAGCGCCACATCTTTAAAATTCGAATACATTTTTCTCTATGAGTGTACACACACCGGCGGTGCCCAGCAACAGCTCAGGAACGTGTTCAAAATCCTGCTGCGCCACAGAGCGCCATTTACATAGTTATATACGTAGTTTCTAATGGATCCTGACTTCGCCCTATGCTGCTATATATATTTAGTTTTGCATTCGTTTACAGAAATCAGCTGCTTAAATGACAATTGCTGATGTTATTGGATTTTCAGGTGAGATTCTCTATTCATTCAGTAAACGGATGCTCTGAGGTAAAGTTTTCAGACTGCAGACTCAGATTGTATTTAATTGTACAGTACAATCATAACATAGAACAGACATTATCTTCATTTCATAATGTTATTAAACCTAACAATATTGCTGGCCATTCATTGATGAGAAAGTGCGTGTCTGGTGTGCGATACCTGGAGTTGTCCTAGACCTGGCGTGGCGCTTCTCGTCCGGTGTGCGACGCCCTTTATGCCAGCTTTGTCACACGGCCAGTTCAACCTCGAGTCGGTCAGGTTATGTGTGTAAGTAGCGTGCCCGCTCACTCTTAACAGACACACTGTCCCCGGCGCTACTCGCGCGTCACAGAATGTTCATAAAGCGCTCCCCGTTCACAGTAACCGGGTCGTCTCATTCAAAACAGCCAGATGTTGCTGTCAGTGAGCCGCCGCACATGAATACTCATATGAGTCAGGCTGCGAATGTAAGTTACATGCCCGCACCAGTGCGCTCACACTTACTAAATAAACGCCTCACCTCCGGCGCCGCACACTCGCTACATTCCCTTTAGCCTTTAGCACATCTAGTGGATGCATAATGCAAACCCAGTCAAACGTGTGACTGCAGTATTTTGTGCGCCCTATATGTGAAAAATGTTCTAAAGTAGTTCATTCATTGAAGGTGCGCCTTATAGTGCGGAAAATACGGTACATTCAGACAAATAATAATAGATAAGATATTTGTGCAAATCTTTCATCTCAAGTGCAGTTTGTATCTGTTAACCCAACCCAAGTTATACTTCAAAAAGCATTTCCATATGCACCATCCATGTTTGTCAGAAAGATGTCCTTCACTGCGTTCTTTCCTGCTTCCCTGTGGCTGTGTCAGTTTGACAGAAGTCCAATAAATACAAAAACTTTGGAAGCAAAATTGTGGCATTATACTTCGCTGTGAATGGAAGGTGGACCATAAGGTGCCTGGATACAATCATGAATTATTAAAAGCCTTTTAGTCCTCTGATTGGCTCAGACATGACTGTCAATGATGGTGAGTATAGGTACAATGCATGTGCGAGTGTGAACAAATAAATGTCTTCCGAAATTATTTGAATGAGAAAGGGAATCAATGGCAAGGCGTAGAGTTTCAATGTCCTCTGTCTTCAATGGACATTCAATTTCTGGCACTGTAACACCTGTGTTGGCAGAGTTATGAGAGAGCCCTGAGCTCTCCCAATCAATATCCTCAATTTGGACTCCCTAAAACCAAAAGATGATAATATTATCAGTATATAGATTGAAAAAAATCATTTAAAGGCAGACAACAATGTCATTGGCATTATCACTCAACTGCCACATCTTCCTCTGGCTCGTGGATGGGGTGCTGCAGCATCCCGAGCTCCCACAGCTGGTTTGGGGTAAGGAAGCCCTGTGTCCCGATAGGATGAGCAAATCAGCCTTGAGTCTTGGGAGGAAGGTGTACTGAGCACAGAAGAGATGCAGATTATCCGAGATGTCAAGGGATCCATCTTCCTCCAGGCTGTGTAATACGTCATAGTAAACGTGAGTAATTCCTGTCCAAACGTTTGATTCTACAATTCGTAAAGTGAAAAGTCCCCCATGGGTCATTCAAACAATGCACAAGAATAGCCAAACAGCAATTCAACTGGAGTAAATATCACACTGAAGAACACAAGACATGTCGTGTACCTACTTGGGTCTTGGGGTCATTTGATAATCATTTCAAAGGAATAATTCACCTCTGGTTGTGCACACTTTTTCCATTTATAAAGCTTCCATGTCCTGTGCTTCTCATACTGAACATCATCTGGGCAATGCTGACATTTTCAACACCCTGGTCACCTGCCCTGCAACTCGTCAAATTTTGAAATTAGTATCCATCCAGCTGAATCAACAAAACTACTAAAAATACTGGATAATTCATGAAAACTAAATGCAGCATTGACTAATCCTGATAATTTCATGTTTCACAAACAGCTGACAAATCATTTATATTGCTCAAACGATACTATGTGAACAGCATTACTCACTTATAAGGCCATCCAAATCTCCTCACTCCATCCACAAAAAACTGAAGCGCAGTACTCTCTGTGTTGTTGGACCCAGCATTGAGGTACATGATCTAAAGGGTGGAAAACGGACACAAGTAATACTAATAATAGTTATGGGATGGTTGTCATAACATGGATTTGAACAAAAAAATATGGATATATACCAGCAATGTACTTTGATACAGTAGGGAATTTACCTTCCTCGAGTACCCATCAATGCCACCGAATGTCACCATGTTATATCTGGTGAAAAAAAGGACATGGTTTGGATGACAAACTCTGGATTCTGATAGAGGGCAATGGGACTTAGACCTGAGTGCAAAAATGGAGGCTGTAGACCCTTCCAGACCTGAGATATTGAGATCCCACATAGCATTTATGCCATTTTAAATTTCTCAACATCTCAGCTCTGGAAGGGTCTAGACTAGAGCCTCCATTTTTGCACTCAGGTCCCATGGCCCTCTATCAGAATCCAGAGTTTCAAGAAAATTGGAGAAACTTATTTTTTCGCACAAAAAAAAAAACCCAAAAAAAAACGAAAGGGGTACCACTGTCGTTTTTTTTTTTTTTTGAGTCGAAATTTTTAGTTGCTCTGATTTTCTTGAAACTCTGGATTCTAATCGAGGGCCATGGGATTTAGACCCGAGTGCAGAAATGGTGCCCTTCCAGAGCTGAGATATTGCAGACTGATCTCATGAAGTAGCGTGTGTATGCCACGCCAATTCGTATTTCCATTTTTGGCGTGCTATCAAGACGCATAATCGCCTTTCAGCGTGTTTATGAACGCCGTTGACTTAACGTTATATAAATATATGACTTACCTCAACCCCGTCCCTAAACCTAACCGTCACTGGGGTCAATGGCATTTATGACTGTTCCCTTACCATCCTAGGTAAAAAAAAGATTTGACTTACCTCAACCCCATACCTAAACTTAACCGTCACTGGGGTTAATGGCATTTATGACTGGAGATTTGACCGTGTACAGACACGCGGAATGACGCGGACGTTAATGGCGTAGACGTACACGCATACACGCGGATAGTTCAAAATACGTAGAGATAACACGCCGACTGACTCGAAAGTGGCGTGTATGTTTACGCAAAAGTCGTGATGTCATGTTGGATATTGAGATCCCACGTAGGATTTATGCCATTATAAATATCTCAGATCTGTAAGGGTCTAGAGCCTCCATTTTTGCACTAAGGTCTAAGTCCGATGGCCCTCTATCAGGATCCAGAGTTTCAAGAAGATTGGAGAAACTTATTTTTTCGCACAAAAAAACAAAACAAAAAAAAAAAAACGAAAGGGGTACCACTGTCGTTTTTTTTTTTTTTTTTTTTTTTTGAGTCGAAATTTTTAGTTGCTCTGATTTTCTTGAAACTCTGGATTCTAATCGAGGGCCATGGGAATTAGACCCGAGTGCAGAAATGGTGCCCTTCCAGAGCTGAGATATTGCAGACTGATCTCATGAAGTAGCGTGTGTATGCCACGCCAATTCGTATTTCCATTTTTGGCGTGCTATCAAGACGCATAATCGCCTTTCAGCGTGTTTATGAACGCCGTTGACTTAACGTTATATAAATATATGACTTACCTCAACCCCGTCCCTAAACCTAACCGTCACTGGGGTCAATGGCATTTATGACTGTTCCCTTACCATCCTAGGTAAAAAAAAGATTTGACTTAGTTACCTCAACCCCATACCTAAACTTAACCGTCACTGGGGTTAATGGCATTTATGACTGGAGATTTGACTGCGTGTACAGACACGCGGAATGACGCGGACGTTAATGGCGTAGACATACACGCGGATAGTTCAAAATACGTAGAGATAACACGCCGACTGACTCGAAAGTGGCGTGTATGTTTACGCAAAAGTCATGATGTCATGTTGGATATTGAGATCCCACGTAGGATTTATGCCATTATAAATATCTCAGATCTGTAAGGGTCTAGAGCCTCCATTTTTGCACTAAGGTCTAAGTCCGATGGCCCTCTATCAGGATCCAGAGTTTCAAGAAGATTGGAGAAACTTATTTTTTCGCACAAAAAAAAAACAAAAAAAAAAAAAACGAAAGGGGTACCACTGTCGTTTTTTTTTTTTTTTTTTTTTTTGAGTCGAAATTTTTAGTTGCTCTGATTTTCTTGAAACTCTGGATTCTAATCGAGGGCCATGGGAATTAGACCCGAGTGCAGAAATGGTGCCCTTCCAGAGCTGAGATATTGCAGACTGATCTCATGAAGTAGCGTGTGTATGCCACGCCAATTCGTATTTCCATTTTTGGCGTGCTATCAAGACGCATAATCGCCTTTCAGCGTGTTTATGAACGCCGTTGACTTAACGTTATATAAATATATGACTTACCTCAACCCCGTCCCTAAACCTAACCGTCACTGGGGTCAATGGCATTTATGACTGTTCCCTTACCATCCTAGGTAAAAAAAAGATTTGACTTACCTCAACCCCATACCTAAACTTAACCGTCACTGGGGTTAATGGCATTTATGACTGGAGATTTGACTGCGTGTACAGACACGCGGAATGACGCGGACGTTAATGGCGTAGACGTACACGCATACACGCGGATAGTTCAAAATACGTAGAGATAACACGCCGACTGACTCGAAAGTGGCGTGTATGTTTACGCAAAAGTCATGATGTCATGTTGGATATTGAGATCCCACGTAGGATTTATGCCATTATAAATATCTCAGATCTGTAAGGGTCTAGAGCCTCCATTTTTGCACTAAGGTCTAAGTCCGATGGCCCTCTATCAGGATCCAGAGTTTCAAGAAGATTGGAGAAACTTATTTTTTCGCACAAAAAAAAAAACAAAAAAAAAAAAAACGAAAGGGGTACCACTGTCGTTTTTTTTTTTTTTTTTTTTTTTTGAGTCGAAATTTTTAGTTGCTCTGATTTTCTTGAAACTCTGGATTCTAATCGAGGGCCATGGGAATTAGACCCGAGTGCAGAAATGGTGCCCTTCCAGAGCTGAGATATTGCAGACTGATCTCATGAAGTAGCGTGTGTATGCCACGCCAATTCGTATTTCCATTTTTGGCGTGCTATCAAGACGCATAATCGCCTTTCAGCGTGTTTATGAACGCCGTTGACTTAACGTTATATAAATATATGACTTACCTCAACCCCGTCCCTAAACCTAACCGTCACTGGGTCAATGGCATTTATGACTGTTCCCTTACCATCCTAGGTAAAAAAAAGATTTGACTTACCTCAACCCCATACCTAAACTTAACCGTCACTGGGGTTAATGGCATTTATGACTGGAGATTTGACTGCGTGTACAGACACGCGGAATGACGCGGACGTTAATGGCGTAGACGTACACGCATACACGCGGATAGTTCAAAA
The DNA here is from genome assembly GCF_016745375.1 of Pimephales promelas. The sequence goes on along the minus strand of NW_024121521.1, from coordinate 1,803,495 downwards.
TACGTAGAGATAACACGCCGACTGACTCGAAAGTGGCGTGTATGTTTACGCAAAAGTCATGATGTCATGTTGGATATTGAGATCCCACGTAGGATTTATGCCATTATAAATATCTCAGATCTGTAAGGGTCTAGAGCCTCCATTTTTGCACTAAGGTCTAAGTCCGATGGCCTCTATCAGGATCCAGAGTTTCAAGAAGATTGGAGAAACTTATTTTTTCGCACAAAAAAAAAAACAAAAAAAAAAAAAAACGAAAGGGGTACCACTGTCGTTTTTTTTTTTTTTTTTTTTTTTTGAGTCGAAATTTTTAGTTGCTCTGATTTCTTGAAACTCTGGATTCTAATCGAGGGCCATGGGAATTAGACCCGAGTGCAGAAATGGTGCCCTTCCAGAGCTGAGATATTGCAGACTGATCTCATGAAGTAGCGTGTGTATGCCACGCCAATTCGTATTTCCATTTTTGGCGTGCTATCAAGACGCATAATCGCCTTTCAGCGTGTTTATGAACGCCGTTGACTTAACGTTATATAAATATATGACTTACCTCAACCCCGTCCCTAAACCTAACCGTCACTGGGGTCAATGGCATTTATGACTGTTCCCTTACCATCCTAGGTAAAAAAAAGATTTGACTTACCTCAACCCCATACCTAAACTTAACCGTCACTGGGGTTAATGGCATTTATGACTGGAGATTTGACTGCGTGTACAGACACGCGGAATGACGCGGACGTTAATGGCGTAGACGTACACGCATACACGCGGATAGTTCAAAATACGTAGAGATAACACGCCGACTGACTCGAAAGTGGCGTGTATGTTTACGCAAAAGTCATGATGTCATGTTGGATATTGAGATCCCACGTAGGATTTATGCCATTATAAATATCTCAGATCTGTAAGGGTCTAGAGCCTCCATTTTTGCACTAAGTTCTAAGTCCGATGGCCCTCTATCAGGATCCAGAGTTTCAAGAAGATTGGAGAAACTTATTTTTTCGCACAAAAAAAAAAAACAAAAAAAAAAAAACGAAAGGGTACCACTGTAGTTTTTTTTTTTTTTTTTGGGTCAAAATTTTGAGTTGCTCTGATCTTCTTGAAACTCAGGATTCTGATGGAGGGCCATGGGACTTAGACCTGAGTGCAAAAATCGAGGCTCTAGATCCTTCAGGAGCTGAGATATTGAGATCCCACGTAGCATTTTCGCCATTAAAAATATATCAGCTCTGCAAGGGTCTAGAACCTCCAGTTTTGCACTCAGGTCTAAGTCCCATGGCCCTCTATCAGAATCCAGAGTTTCAAGAAGATTGGAGAAACTTATTTTTTCGCACAAAAAAAAAAAAAAACCCAACAAAAAATGAAAGGGGTACCACTGTCTTTTTTTTTTTTTTTCCTCGCACTTAGCATTTATGCCATTATAAATATCTAAATATCTCAGCTCTGGAAGGGTCTAGAGCCTCCATTTTTGCACTCAGGTCTAAGTCCCATGGCCCTCTATCAGAATCCAGAGTTTCAAGAAGATTGGAGAAACTTATTTTTTCGCACAAAAAAAAAAAACAAAAAACGAAAGGGGTACCACTGTCGTTTTTTTTTTTTTTTTTCGGGTTGAAATTTTAAGTTGCTCTGTTTTTCTTGAAACTCTGGATTCTGATAGAGGGCCATGGGACTTAGAACTGAGTACAAAAATGGAGGCTCTAGACCATTCAAGAGCTGAGATATTTATAATGGCATGAATGCTACGTGGGATCTCAATATCTCAGCTCTGGAAGGGTCTAGAGCCTCCATTTTTGCACTCAGGTCTAAGTCCCATGGCCCTCTATCAGAATCCATAGTTTCAAGAAGATCACAGCAACTAAAAATTTTGACCCGAAAAAAAAAAAAAACAACGACAGTGGTACCCCTTACGTTTTTTTTTGTTTTTTTTTGTGTGAAAAAATAAGTTTCTCCAATCTTCTTGAAACTCTGGATTCTGATAGAGGGCCATGGGACTTAAACCTGAGTGCAAAAATGGAGGCTCTAGACCCTTCCACAACTGAGATATTGACATATTTATAATTGCATAAATGCTATGTGGGATCTCAATATCTCAGCTCTGGAAGGGTCTAGAGAAAATCAGAGCAACTAAAAATTTCGACCAAAAAAAAAAAAAAAACGACAGTGGTACCCTTTCGTTTTTTTTTTTTTTCATGCAAAAAAATACGTTTCTCCAATCTTCTTGAAACTCTGGATTCTGATAAAGGGCCACGAGACTTTGACTTGAGTGCAAAAATGGAGGCTCTAGACCCTTCCAGAGCTGAGTTATTTATAATGGCATGAATGCTACGTGGGATCTCAATATCTCAGCTCTGGAAGGGTCTAGAGCCTCCATTTTTGCACTCAGGTCTAAGTCCCATGGCCCTCTACCAGAATCCAGAGTTTCAAGATGATCACAGCAACTAAAAATTTCTAGCCGAAAAAAAAAAAAAAAAACGACAGTGGTACCCCTTTCGTTTTTGTTTTTTTTTTGTACCCCTTTCGTTTTTGTTTTTGTTTTTTTTTTTGTGCGAAAAAATAAGTTACTCCAATCTTCTTGACACTCTGGATTCTGATAGAGGGCCATGGGACTTAAGGCCATTGCACACCGAGCACGAAATATTCGTATGCGTATTTTCGTGTTCGTCAGCTTAAAAATTCGTCACGCATAGAAACCTTGCACACCGAGTCCGTTGCGTATTTCTTAAACCTTTGCGGGAAAAAACGCAAAAATACCAAATGTATTCGTCAAGCAGTGAGGATGATTTTTGCCCTCTCTCTTATTGCAAAGGGAAGAAAGAAAAAAAATATTACGTCCATCCAATCCTGAAATTGCGCCGATAGGAAGGAGAGTTCCTTATCAAGGAGTTGTGAATTTATCCCGAGCGATTCAAAATTTACCTCAGAATGTCTGTGGGACAGTTCGATGCTTTGCTAACGATTCTGGAGCCACATATTAAAAACAAGACCACCAATTTCCGTGAACCAATCGATTCTGAACGGAGACTGGCAGTGTGTTTGAAATGGACCAGGTATGGACACACACACATACACACACACACACACACACACACACACACCCCCGCGGCCCGTTGGAAGCGCTGGGCAGACAGAACAGCTAGGCTGTTATTGTGTATTGTGCCCAAATAATACATTAGTTATCGAATAGGCTGCTCAATCACACCTTATTCGATCCTAAATTTCAAACTGATTGAAAGGGGAGGTTTATTAATTTCATAATCCAATATAGAGAAGAGAACATAAACACTTGATCGAATTAAAAACCGAAACTGAAAGCACGGCGCATATGCAATGATTTGAGGACGAGCTCCCCCCGGCCCTGAATTGTCAAAAGACCTCTCAAAATGCTGGCTCTGGATGCGAAAAACGCTGAAAATCGAACCCGATCCGATTAATTTTATGACGGATGAAAGTTTCGGAGGCGGTGTGCAAGCGTGACTGACATAACGTGAGGTCGAATTTTTTTTTAACGTGCGAAAATTTCGGATGCGAATTTCGGACTCGGTGTGCAATGGCCTTTAGACCTGAGTGCAAAAATGGAGGCTCTAGAACCTTACAGATCTGAGATATTTATAATGGCATAAATGCTACGTGGGATCTCAATATCTCAGCTCTGGAAGGGTCTAGAGCCTCCATTTTTGCACTCAGGTCTAATTCCCATGGCCCTCTATCAGAATCCAGAGTTTCAAGAAGATTGGAGAAACTTATTTTTTCGCATTAAAAAAAACCCGAAAGGGGTACCACTGTCGTTTTTTTTTTTTTTTTTTGGGTCGAAATTTTTAGTTGCTCTGATTTTCTTGAAACTCTGGACTCTGATAGAGGGCCATGGGACTTAGACCCGAGTGCAAAAATGGAGGCTCTAGACCCTTCCGGAGCTGAGATATTGAGATCCCACGTAGCATTTAATGCCATTATAAATATCTCAGATCTGTAAGGGTCTAGAGCCTCCATTTTTGCACTCAGGTCTAAGTCCCATGGCCCTCTATCAGAATCCAGAGTTTCAAGAAGATTGGAGAAACTTATTTTTTCGCACAAAAAAAAAACGAAAGGGGTACCACTGTCGTTTTTTTTTTCGGGACGAAATTTTGAGTTGCTCTGATCTTCTTGAAACTCTGGATTCTGATAGAGGGCCATGGGACTTAGACCTGAGTGCAAAAATGGACGCTCTAGATCCTTCCAGAGCTGAGATATTGAAATCGCACGTAGCATTTATGCCATTATAAATATCTCAATATCTCAGCTCTAGAAGGGTCTAGAGACTCCTTTTTTGCACTCGGGTCTAAGTCCCATGGCCCTCTATCAGAATCCAGAGTTTCAAGAAGATTGGAGAAACTTATTTTTTCACACAAAAAAAAAAAAAAAAAACGAAAGGGGTACCACTGTCGTTTTTTTTTTTCGGGTCGAAATTTTGAATTGCTCTGATCTTCTTGAAACTCTGGATTCTGATAGAGGGCCATGGGACTTAGACCTGAGTGCAAAAAAGGAGCCTCTAGACCCTTCCAGAGCTGAGATATTTATAATGGCATGAATGCTACGTGGGATCTCAATATCTCAGCTCTGGAAGGGTCTAGAGCCTCCATTTTTGCACTCAGGTCTAAGTCCCATGGCCCTCTATCAGAATCCAGAGTTTCAAGATGATCACAGCAACTAAAAATTTCGACCCAAAAAAAAAAAAAAAAAAAAAAGGACAGTGGTACCCCTTTCGTTTTTTTTTTTTTTTTTTGTGCAAAAAAATAAGTTACTCCAAGCTTCTTGAAACTCTGGATTCTGATAGAGGGCCATGGGACTTAGACCTGAGTGCAAAAATGGAGTCTCTAGACTCTTCCAGAGCTGCGATATTGAGATATTTATAATGGCATAAATGCTACGTGCGATTTTAATATCTCAGCTCTGGAAGGGTCTAGAGCCTCCATTTTTGCACTCAGGTCTAATTCCCATGGCCCTCTATCAGAATCCAGAGTTTCAAGAAGATTGGAGAAACGTATTTTTTCGCATTTAAAAAAAACGAAAGGGGTACCACTGTCGTTTTTTTTTGGGGGGGGGGGGTCGAAATTTTTAGTTGCTCTGATTTTCTTGAAACTCTGGACTCTGATAGAGGGCCATGGGACTTAGACCCGAGTGCAAAAATGGAGGCTCTAGACCCTTCCAGAGCTGAGATATTGAGATCCCACGTAGCATTTAATGCCATTATAAATATCTCAGATCTGTAAGGGTCTAGAGCAGCCTTTCTCAAAGTGGGTGCCGCGGCACACTGGGGTGCCCCCTAGCTGTGTCAGGGGTGCCGCCAAAAAATTACGTAGGCTTAAAAAACAGAAAAAAAAACAGCTGACATTTCATATATAAATATATTGGAATTTACATATTTACGTTCTTCTTTTTAAACATATGAACATATTAATAAAATTGTAAATTCATTTTAGATAAATATATAAAATTAATCATAAAAAAAATCCGTCTCACAAGACCGAAGCAAGACGCACACAATTTGACGCAAGTGACGCAATCCATAGCAACGCGTTATAGCAACACCTCAGACTGACAGAAACGTAAAAATAAATGTGAATTTTGGCCACTTTAGTTACAGCATTATGGATCGTTTTTTGAAAAGAAAATCCCAATAAGAGCCGGGGATTTTTATTTTATTTTATCTGCATCCTGCACTTCATTTGAGTTCTCCTGGTCTGGATTTGTTATTGGGTTCTTGTATTGGGCGGTCCACCTCTTACGGTTTTATGGCATTTGTGTCTCTGATTAATTATTTTGTGAATTACTTTGCAAACCTGTGTTTTTAAAGGTGCTATAAAGTTTTTATTATTATTGTTATTTACAGTTCATATTATGCTCTGTTCATTACTGTTCTGTCTAACTAAACAAGACATTTGCATTTAAATTTGGGTTATGCAGTGTTTTTAAATTATATTTTACACTGGGGTGCCTTGAGATTTTATGCACTTTTGAAAGGTGCCCTGACTGAAAAAAGTTTGAGAAAGGCTGGTCTAGAGCCTCCATTTTTTGCACTAAGGTCTAAGTCCCATGGCCCTCTATCAGATGGCAGATTTTCAAGAAGATTGGAGAAACTTATTTTTTTACACACAAAAAAAAAACGAAAGGGGTACCACTGTCGTTTTTTTTTTTTCGGGACGAAATTTTGAGTTGCTCTGATCTTATTGAAACTCTGGATTCTGATAGAGGGCCATGGGACTTAGACCTGAGTGCAAAAATGGACGCTCTAGATCCTTCCAGAGCTGAGATATTAAAATCGCACGTAGCATTTATGCCATTATAAATATCTCAATATCTCAGCTCTGGAAGGGTCTAGAGACTCCTTTTTTGCACTCAGGTCTAAGTCCCATGGCCCTCTATCAGAATCCAGAGTTTCAAGAAGATTGGAGAAACTTAATTTTTCGCCCAAAAATGAAAAAAAAAAAAAACGAAAGGGGTAACTGTCGTTTTTTTTTTTCGGGGTCGAAATTTTTAGTTGCTGTGATCTTCTTGAAACTCTGGATTCTGATAGAGGGCCATGGGACTTAGACCTGAGTGCAAAAATGGAGTCTCTAGACCCTTCCAGAGCTGAGATATTGAGATATTTATAATGGCATAAATGCTGCGTGTGATCTCAATATATCAGCTCTGGACGGGTCTAGAGCCTCCATTTTTGCACTCAGGTCTAAGTCCCATGGCCCTCTATCAGAATCCAGAGTTTCAAGAAGATCACAGCAACTAAAAATTTCGACCCCAAAAAAAAAAAAACGACAGTGGTACCCCTTTCGTTTTTTTTTTTTTTTTTTTTGTGCGAAAAAATAAGTTTCTCCAATCTTCTTGAAACTCTGGATTCTGATAGAGGGCCATGGGACTTAGAACTGAGTGCAATAATTGAGTCTCTAGACCCTTCCAGAGCTGAGATATTGAGATATTTATAATGGCATGAAAGCTACGTGGGATCTCAATAACTCATTCGCCTTATTCACCTGTCGGCCATTTGGAAAACGGAACGCCGCTGAGGGGTACACTCACCCGGAAGTATGCATGCAACGCAGCAGCACCAGCAATGAAAA
>NW_024121521.1:1742010-1795910 GCF_016745375.1 Pimephales promelas | reverse complement strand
AAAACACACTACCCAAATCCCCATTCAATAGATTATAGGCGGGATTCTGTCCATTTGCAGCTCATTGCATGAAGGCCAGGGTTAGTACTTTTCAAAAATAGTGGGTTATTGGACAAAAAGTGTGTTCATGGACAGTGGAATTATGGGATGGCGCTTTGGTGCTATAGACTCAGGGGTAGTGATGGCCAAATGAAGCGTTTCGAAGCATTATTGCTTTCTGATACAATTGTGTCGAAAATGGTTCATTACTCGAAGCTTCATTCAGATAGAAATTACAGCACCATCTCCTGGTGAAGTAAATGTAATGCAACAAAGCTGACAACCATAAAATGCAAGTAGCCGTGTATATTAACGGCCCGTTTATGATGAGTTTACCGAATCGATCAAAGCTGAAACAGTGTTAGTAGGCCTACTGTGAAACTCAGTTATGTAGATGAATTTTACAGATACTGAAGAATTTCATGTGTTCACTTTGACAATAAAACATTAAGCATGATGTGTGTGTGTGTAATTATTTCTTTAGACAAAGACAGAAGATCAGACCAGCTTCAAAAAAGTTGGAAACCATCACATAAATTCTAATGGTTTTGATTAAAATACCAATAGGAACCATTTGCTTTTACCATTTAAACCACTACAGCGGAGACCCACAGACACCACTATAATTCCCATGAAAACCATTAAATCCAATACAATTTCTGTAATGGTTTCCATGACTATAGAAACCATTATTACTGATTTTTTTTACTGATATTGAGATATTTATAATAGCATAAATACTACGTGGGATCTCAATATCTCAGCTCTGGAAGGGTCTAGAGCCTCCATTTTTGCACTCAGGTCTAAGTCCCATGGCCCTCTATCTGAATCGAGAATTTCAAGAAGATTGGAGAAACTTATTTTTTCGCACAAAAAAAAAACGACAGGGGTAACACTGTCGTTTTTTTTTTGGGTCAAAATTTTGAGTTTCTCTGATCTTATCTGGATTCTGATAGAGGGCCTAGTTGGCGCCCGGGACTCCGGCGCCAACTAGAGGTGTCCGAATAACCCCTACCCCGTGCGAATTAAATCACGATCCGTCAAATCGAGGGTAGTCCTAAAAGGCCCACTCCCCACCAAATATATGGGAGAGTGGGCATCCCACGAACTCCTACGATCCCTCGGTCCATTATGCGCCCAATGGCAGCTTATTAATATGGGCTTTTGTCCACGAACCCCCGATTTGGACTAACTCAAGGGCATCCAAGATGTAGGTGGTCGCTTTTAACCCTCAGGTTATTCCAACCCCTTGTGTGGTAATTTTGACATTGTTAAAGAAATTTTTACTTTTTTTATCCTTTTTGGAGCTTGTGGTCCCTATTTTCATTTTTTTTTCAATTATTTCTTCGACTCTTTCCTAAGCTGTACCAAAATCTCCACTAACCTCCACAATGACGGCAATGACTAGAATTTGGCTGCTGCTGAGGCCGGCTTCCTGTGTGAGTTCCTTCACACGTGGAGACAGAAGCAACAGCCAGCAGTTAGACACGACCGAGATGAAGCTCAGCACCTCAAACGCCAGCTGTAAACAAGACAAATATGCACATTAGAACTTTATCATGAACGCATTTAAAACATCTTTATGAAGTACAGATTTCTGACCTGCCATACTCCCATGTTGGCCACAGGGGCAGAGAAGGGCTTGTTGAAGAGTTTGCAGAGCTTGTAGGCATCTGTGCGGATCTCTGTGAAGTTGTTGAGCAGTAACAGAGGGGCGGTGAGAGGATAGACGCAAGAGAAAAGACTCAAGTAGCCAAACTGAACAAGCAGCTCGATGTACTCCGCAAACAGCCCCTGAAGAGAAACAAGATTGAGAATGTAAGAAAAAAACAATTCTTGTATTCTTGATATTTGAGAATATTTGATTGCTACTCACTGGGAAAGCTGGCAGGCTGCCTTGAGCCTGGAGATGGTCCACCTCTGGATCATCTTCCTTCAGGTTCCTGTCTGCAGATGTGAGGAAGCGGTCCACCAGGAAAGGAACCACCACCTCAGTGAACTGATTCACTACCTGAGTCACGATCAGAAGGGAGGACAGTCTCTGTGGACCAAATCAAGGGTATCGTGTTAAGAAGACGTTAATGTTGTTAAGATTATATGCGAGAGTAAGGAAATTCTCACCTTGCGCAGTAGAGGCATGTCCTCTTTGAAGAAGGCAATGTGGAACAACACAGCAAAGTTATTGAAAAAGGTGAACTGAATGAGAAAGAGAGACAGACAGACATGGCAAATGGGACATTTTAATTCAGTCTTGCAGAAAATTCTGGTCTTTGAGGTATAACATCTGCAATGATGTACAGACTACATCATCAAAGATGGGGAGTCAGAAAAAAGAAGATCAAATGGATATGACAGAACTATACTCACCACAAGGACTTTGGTCGTATGATGATAGTCAAAAGATGATTCCTCCCTATGATTTTCTGAAAGGAGGGAGAGAGTTAGTGTGTTTCTCAACATTAAAATGTTGAGTTTTCCTGACCTTTTCCATAATCCTGATTACCTGATTCTGTTAACTGCAGGGCCACGTTACGATATATATTCCCCAGCACGTTGGTGTAGACTATATGGGCTATGGAAGGAACATATACCAAGGGTGCAGTGAAGTATGATCCAGATTCTTTGTGCCAGTTTGAGACCAGGCGCTCACAGAAATAGAAACCTGCCATCCCCATGACCACCAGACCCAAAAACACCCCAACCACGGGAACTGAGACCAGACCCATCCTAAGCCTCCTCTTCCAATCGGGAAACAGCGGCTCCAGTCTACCTGTGACCGGATTGGTGCCGAGTTCTCCATGGAAACCCGGCCGGGGCTCTTGGAATTGTTCGGCTAAATTGAAAGTGCCCCAGCGATAGGATAAGGCCGCACTCCTCCTCTTCCACAGCTCCATGAATATCGTGGACCACAGCATGCTGAAGACTGCCTGCACCATGTAGGAGCTGACCGAGGGGTGGTCATCGTCATCCTTCAGTGCTGTCGGCTCGCTGTCGGTTTTATTTCCACTGGAGAAGTTTGCACTTGGGAGGAAAAAGGTAATGAAAAGGCCCAGAATGGCTGGAGGAAACAACGACAAAGTGTAGTAGTCCAAGAAGCTGAAGTAATAGGCTATAGTGCCACCAAAATAAGCATGGATGGAGTCTGTAGAGAGAGAGAGAGAGAGAGAGAGAATTATTAGTGTTATTATACAAATTAATATACTGTATGGAGAGTCCATCGTTTGGTGATTATCTGTGTTAGTAAAGGTAGAAAACACATGTGCTTCCATAGCTGATCACACAGGAAGTATATATATATATATATATATATATATATATATACACACAATAACATATTTTTACAATACAAATATGAATTAAAATACAATATTAAGTTAACTACAACCAAAGCTAAAATTAAGAAACTCAAGTTACAGTTTTTTTTATTCGCTTTGGTACTATTTTCACAAGTAAGGTGTACATTTTCAAAACTCTTAGTACAAAAATCCAAACTGATCACACTTGTAACGCAGCTAGTCATTCTTTCAAAACCTGATGTAATGCTTTCAGTCAGTTGCACATGTTTTCAGTCCACATAATCATTATTTTAAACACAAGATTATTGTAATATGTAATGAGAACATTTGATTTAATCGCTGAAACACAACAATAAGATCTTCTTTCAGTTTAGTACTTTTAACAATCAGTTCATCCAACAGCAAACAATGCAAGATGCAAGTTTCAAATCGGCCTTAGAAGTGCTGAAATGAATATGCTACAGTACAATAAAAGACAGATTACACAGTTTTACTGTAACATTTTACTCCAACATTTACATAATCTATAATTTCCAAATATCCATCATATATGTAATCAAGTGAAGGATCAATGAAGACATCCTCTACAATCATTTAGGCAAATTATAGTTTTTATTTTTCAGATATAATTGTAACATAGGTATACTTTCTATAATGAAATGTAACTAAATGAGAACAAAACATAACATTTAGTGCACACATTACTGTATATAGTGGCCAATTCTGGTTACCACTATGTGAAATCAATTAGCTATAATGAGTATTCATCATGTGTGGTTACATGTAATTTAAATATTCATACAAACACACATTTTACTTCTGTAGTTCTCAAAATCCATATACTGTATATTGCTGAAATGAAAATCTATAGGTTTACCAAATGATTAATTGATTAACCATTACTGTAAGATCTGTTGGATTAAAAAATAGACAAAAGTATTAAACTGAACAAAAAGAGATGCAAATCAAAAGTTTGATAGTAAGAGCTGTGAATGAAACAATAATGTAGATGAAACACTTATTTTGTGTTGTGAAAAGCATACTTTGTGATTGTGTGAATTGTACGAACACAGTTGATGAAATGTTTGAAAAAAAAGTGCACTTTTGATGATCTGTTGTGATATTAGCACTAAGAGTTTTGAAAATGTACACCTTACTTGTGAAAATAGTACCAAAGTGAATAAAAAAAAACTGTAATCTAACCATCTAATGGCTTTACACCATTACAGAGTTTGTAAATATATGTAAATATTACACAGAGTGTGTGTCTCACACACACACACTTATTACTTCACTTTTATATTTTCATATTCATTAATTTGTATATAATTATATAATACGTTCATGAGTTTTAGTCAAATAACTTCATAAAGTTTTATTATGCCCATGAAATTGGATTTAATGGTCCTGAACAAAAAATAATTGTCTATAATTTAAACACTGGATCGGTAGAAAAAGAATGCATTCTAAATGAATGATTAGTTGTGTGACGTGAGTGTGTGTTTGTACCTAAAGGCTGTCCCCACAGACTCTTCTGAGAGTACCACTGCTTCCCTAGAGCCGTCAGAAGCTTCTGATCATGAAGAGGGGTGATGTTACGGATCACGCCTGCTTTCTCCAGCTTCTGTACTGCAGCACAGAGAGAGAAAGGGATGAACGGACAGACAGACAGACTGAAAGACAGACAGACAGACAGACAGACAGACAGACAGACAGACAGACAGACAGACAGACAGACAGACAGACAGACAGATAGATAGATAGATAGATAGATAGATAGATAGATAGATAGATAGATAGATAGATAGATAGATAGATAGATAGATAGATAGATAGATAGATAGACAGACAGATAGATAGATCTGCATGCAGTGACTAAGCAGTTCAGAGAGAGAGGAGAGTGGAGCCTGCTGGTGACTCATGGAACTGAATATAAAACTAGCACACTGTTTACTAAAACACACTGTATAGTGTCTGATGTTTTATAAAAGTACAGTATAGTGAGCAAAACAATATGCAAGCTTAGTTGTTCAAATGAAGTCGTTGGATATAAAAGAGTTAATTCAATCCTATTTTGTGTAAGGATGTTGCAATTTTTAGCAGTCCGATCAAATAATGAGCATATCACAGGCTGCATCCGAAATCGCATACTTTCCTACTATATGGTAGAAGAAAAACAGAATATAACAAAATTAGTCCGAATTCACAGTACAGAGTAGGTAAAAATGACCCGGATGACCTACTACTTTCAGAAAGATTCTTTACTATCCCATTAGGTCACGGGAGATGATTTGTGAATGAAGGTGAAGCGAGGGAACTGTTGCTGTTAGGTCACGCAAAAATGGTAACTTGTTATACAATACATTCAACATTCATACTAGCCTACTAACATACACATACTCACAGATGCTCACTCTGGCTTTCAACTTCCCCTTGGGTGTTGGGATTCCTGGGATTCGCTGGTCCTCCATGGCTCTCATGGAATCCAATTCATATTTGACTATATACTGCCTCTCTGCCAGCGTCAGGAACTTCTTCATGTCATCTGCAGAAAGAGTGAAATAACAAAGAATTTTTGGTATAATAACATTAGCCAGATTAAAATGATATCAAAATAAAATACATAGTTAAAAGAATTCACCAGTGAAGAACATACTTTTAGTGCTTAGTAGAAATGTGCAAATTGAGATGGAGTCAATGTCAGTAAGCAAACACAATCTCGAGTGTAGTTTTTTATTTATTTTGTAGCCTACTGTGCGTCCTCACCAATGTTGCAAAAGTTGTCACGGTCATCAAAAGAGAAGGCCGTCATGTTTCCATCTTGATAGGTTTTGCAGAGGCCAAGGTCCTCAGTCACCCTAAGAAGGGTACATCGAGGGGCAGCCACAACTATCATATCCCCTTTCATGTCCTCTCCGGGGTGAACTAACAGCTGAGCCCCTAAACAACAAGGAAAGTTGAGTTATTGCAAATCTAGTTTACTTCACCTAGTGTACTTATATCTATTTAACGTCACCTAATTTACTTCGCATAGCCTAGTTTACTTCACCTAGTGTACTTAATCTAGTTTACTTCACCTAGTGCACTTAATCTAGTGTATATCTACTTCTAGATATACCTACGACCAGAAGGGAGCGGCTTGAAGGGAGCTCCACTGAAAGTAGATGGGCTGTATCCATACAAACCTTGTCTGCCTTCTGTGCCAATCTGGTCAGATAGCCTAGTTGGTAAAAACGGCATCAGCACTCTGGTCCCAGGATAATTATGGTCAATGATATACAGTATATATATATATATATATATATATATATATATATATATATATATATATATATATATATATATATCCTATAATAAAAATAACCAAATGGGAACCTGATTACCTGATAAGAACACGCTTCTTTGACGGTTTGAGGTTTCCATTTGGTTATTTTTTGGGCCTATTGTTCAAGGCAGGTTCTTTTTAGGTCTTTTTCAGAGAACGCGTTAATGATCAGATAAATCCAAGTTTATGGCTAAAATGTTAAGCCAGGGTTAAGCATAACAATCATAAATTTGTGGTTGTGTTTCTATTTTCATTTACGTGCCTCGTCATCTCCACGCGCTTCTCCAGCACGCGCTTTCTCTTGTCTTCCACAGAAAACCGCGCGCTTATCGTGGCTGACTTTGACTGTGCGTCGTTTATCTTGACACCCTTATTGAAGGGAGCGGACCAAAAGAATCATGTCCGCTCAACTGTGCAATTCACTGGTAAGAAATAAATAGCCTATAGGCTACTGATATCCAAAAGTTGTTATTTGGTGCAGAAGAAATTTCTGGGTAAGTTAGCCTACCCCGTGAAATAGCTAGCCTAAATCTTACATATTGGACCAAATTAATATTTTTTAATGTTCCATGATGTTTGTTGTGCTCGGATTATATCTATAAATATCCAACAAGATATGGTGTACTGTTTATAGGCGCCTATACATCTTCCATACTGCTGTATACAGTCGCGGGTGTGCTGGATGATTGCTGTCGTAGGCTAGGCCAGCGGCGTAGTAAAATTCACGAAATCTTATATCAAAACTTTCCAAAAATCAGCTCCCCTATCATGTAATTTTGTGATGTGAAACTGACAACAGGAGCGTTACAACAGGTTTTCTGTGCGTGTGAATATGAAAGTATTCTCCTCACCTCCAGCCTTCACAGGTGCAGATATCATGGACATGATCCACTGTTTGGTGATGGGCTGGACATTCTCGGCAAGCTGGATCAGAACCAAAGGCTCTATGTGGCTGGAGATACAGCAGGGACAACTGACCCGTGACCAGGAGCAGGGCCCTGTCACCTTGGTCAGGGTTGAAAATTCCCCTTGAGGGTCCTTCTGGGACGTCATGGTGTCCCTGTGGAACTGTAACCCAAGAGAGAGTATGTTTTATTTTTATTTTTTGTAGTATCTCACTGTGTTCTCCATTTTACTGTATATAAATCGGCATTTTCCAAAAGTCGTGCACAAAAAAACAGCCTGAATCTTAATTATTATTACAATAAGTTAGAAATTGTTATTAAAACTACATGAACTATAATATTATTATTAAATAGTATATTAGTAAACTGGGTCTACATATAGGCTATTTAAAAACTCTGATTTAAGTGAATTTGCTATTTAATAAACATTTATAATGTATATATATTTAAAGTGTGTAAAATAAAAATTAAAAATCAATATTGGGTATTATGGGTAATAAAAAATACTTAAATAGTTTGGGTTGTTTACATTAAAGTACGTATTGATAAAGTACAAATAATCTGAAAAAGTATGACATAGTTGTGTGATTTTGATTGTTCGATATAGTTTAAAGACCTCTGAGAATAAAATCAAAATTTTAAGGGGTTATACTGCCATTTGTTATGTTAATTTATATCATATTATACTTAATCAAATACTTCTAATAGTTTTTGTCGCTCTAATGCTTAAAACTTTTTGAGCCATTCGTGGAAAGTGCTTGTAAAGAATGGTCTATAAAGATTAAACAATTATTATACTGAGCCAAGAGATTAAAGTCGAAACTATATAGGCTATAACAGTCTAATAAAGAGGCATATCTACAGTTCATTCAAATCACCTCCAGTAAATGCAAAAACGTGAGAGTGCATGAGCTAGCAGATATCTGGCTTCCTGAAAGCCTAGACAACAGACAAGCTTAAACAAAACAAAACATATTTTTACAGTGTCATATACTAAATTACATAATTCTATACTAATAGAGAGAAAAGTAGCATTACTTAATGACTGAATGCACCAAGTACTGTCAAATAAGGTTATATCCTCTGTCTGCAGCCTTTGTTTTCATTGCCAAAATGGCAAAAGTAGTACGTTCAACTCAGATGAGAGTGAAACTAAAAAATAAACAGGAAGAGAGCAAGTTATACAGAGTGAGAGAGGGGAAAAGGAAATGGAAAGGAGACAGTTCTGCAGGATACCTGTCAACGGCAGGACCTTCTCTCGGTGCGCTTGTGTGTGTTGTTGATGTTCACAACCCTTCCAGTGTCCTGAAGTGTGAAAATGCACACACAGACACTGAAACACAAAACACTACAAGGGTGGGTTGTTGACCACACTCACCCTGTTCAGAGCCAATCCATTCGCTGGTTTACTAGGAGAGAACAGGAACGCAGACGAACGTTTCTCACTTTCTCCTCCCAGCCTTTAGGGTGTGGAGGGACATTTTCATTTTTTTCTGATGGTGACTGCATTTCTGCTGTCCGTGTGCACATCTGGGTCCTATTGCCTGCCACGTTTGTTTTGGAAAATAGCATGTGGCTAGTCTGTTAGATACTTTACAGTATGTCAGAAAATATGACCACTACTAGCACTTTTTTCCCCCCTCCAGAACTGCTTTATAGTTGAATTGAATTTCATTATTGGTCAACTTTACACACAAAACACAGTCATTGAATTGAACTAAATTAATACTGAACGGACTTTAGCTAAACAATAACACTTGTCTTAGAGCTGCTTGAATTCTGTTTGCACAATTGCTCATTATTTTACTTTTTATTACTGTAAAAAGCAGCTTTGAAACAATCTATATTGTAAAAAGAGCTATAAATAACAGTGACTTGACTAGCATATTCAATGTAATATCTTCATTAATTCACTTTCTTTTCAAAGCAATAGTTAACCGAATGACACAGTAGTGACATGACGAAATGATATCCTGGAAATGCATGCACATTTACTAGCTACTTTTTCCAAGTATCAGGCAGTGTTCATTGTTATTACACTACTAAAACCACAGAGTGGGTGGAGACATAAGCCTGGATGAACAGGATAGTCGGCTTTATAAATAGATTCATACAAATGAGCCAAAATGCTAACAGTCGGCCACTCTTTCTGTACATGAATGAACAAAACTGTATATGTGCGTGACTCAGTGGGTAGAGGTCACCGGTTTGAGTCTCGGCTGAGCCAGGAGGCATTTCGGCATTTCTGTGTGGAGTTTGCATGTTCTCCCTTCCTTGTCTGATTGAGTTTCCTCTGGTTTTCCCCCACAATCCAAAAATATGCAGTTTAGGTACATTGGAGTCACTAAATTGTCTGTCGGTGTGAATACATGTGTGTGTGTGAGAGAGAGAGAGTCCCAAGCCAT
This sequence comes from Pimephales promelas, assembly GCF_016745375.1. The sequence continues at coordinate 1,785,940 of NW_024121521.1, read as the reverse complement.
GTAATGGGGAGGGTTGGGGAAAGACCTGGCGGCCTATCCCAGATAATCATCAGCAACAAAACTCATGGACAGCATATGACGTGAGATGGCCCATAGAATCACCAAGATATAGTTTTTAAAGAACAGGCTTTTAGTTCAGTAGGGACATGTTAAATAGATCAAAAGTGACAGTAAAATCATGTTACAAAAATTCTATTTCAAATAAATAAACTCAATATTCATTTAAGAATCATCATATATCACAGCTACTGCAAATATATTTAGCAGCTCAACATTATGTGGAAATGTTTCTTGAGCATAAAATCAGCATATTAGCATTAGATTTCTGAAGGATCATCTGACACGTCATGTGAAGAGTAATGAAGGTGAAAATTCTAAATTACAATACTTCAATATACAAAATTTAAATTGTAAAAAGATTGCATTATATTACTGTTTTTACTGTATTTTTGATCAAATAAATGCAGCCTTGGTGAGCTGAAGAGACTTATTTCAAAAACACTACAAATCAATTCCAAACTTTTAAATAGTAGTGTATATGTACATTTAATTTAACAGATTTTTAGTTTCAGGATATTACATTGAATTAAACTTTGACTATGTTTTTTGTGCATGTTTTGTGCAAATCTAATAGCTAATAAAAGACAATTCAAGTAAAAACATGACCAAATTTCCTCAGAAATATACATATTTTTATTTACAAATACAATTGCATTTGCATAGAAATTTAAAAATCCAAAATAAAAATACATAGTAGTAAACAGATTTATTAGAGGCATTTGTAGCTAAAACAATTTGTCTGAATTAAAAGCTCCCGTTGTGATTTCAAGTCAACAGATAAATATAGATCTCCGCTAACTTTCTTCAACTGAAAGCATTCTCCTATGACATGGGATCTGTCCATGTAAGCTCAGGAGGGCGTCACAGTTACAAAATAATCACAATTAATTACAATATCCATTTGTATTTTATTAGTTTCGATGTGCCTTTCAATCACGTTATGAAGAAAAACCCTATTCAAATGTCCTTCCATGACTGAAACGTCAAACCAATAACGCAATCTAATTGGTTAGGAAGGAGAAGGAAGGTAGGGAAGGCACATCGGGATCATTTTTCCTTAAATATATCATATACATTTAATCTTTATCTTCATATATAAATTCAAGAACAAACCAGGATAAGGTGGCCTCTTACCAAGAAATTAGGAAATCGATGAACGTACCATCACTGAAACATTAATTACGCTCAAAATGACTGAATGAAGATGAGTTAAATGTGGCAACAGCTTTTTCAACATCATTAAACCGTGTCAAGATAAAGGCGGGGGTTAAAACGAGCAAGGAAACAATACAAAAGTGTCCGAAATCTGCCGCGTGAACGGATGAGAGATCAGCCGAGGATGTTCTCGCTCTCCTGACGCCTGGTCAGATGCAACAGATCGTCACACCAGATGGAATGGTTGCGCCGGCTAGATCTACAATGACGACAGAGGATTTCTATCCCTCCACCCTATGACAGCTACGTACGGCTGGCAACCCTCACCGACAGGAGAGGCCCGTACACCCCGCTTCATGCCCTCACCACCAGTTCAAAGTGCCTAATCGTCCCCATGTGTTAGTCAGGAGAACCAAAAGCTAACTTCAATCCTCAATAACTTAATATCTCACTGGATATGTAACATATTACTCGAGGAGCAGCTACTTGTGGCATCCTCCGGATCACGATATTAGTAAGTCAATTGGCAAAAAAAAACACACCTCAAAGTGGGTGAGACGAGACAGAAAAGCAAGATCACCAGAGCAGCATGAAACATCATAATGAGGGCGGAGCAAAGTTTTGACAGACAGCCGGGGGAAACATCAACACTGAGAAGAATTAAAGCATCTGAGACTTTCCTGAGTTTTCCTTAGTGGCAATGGCTCACGCGGCCACCGAAAGGACCTCCTTCTGCTTGCCTTCAGCGTCTTAACACTACAACTAAGAATTAATTTCCACTCGCACCTTCACACACTGTCCCACACTTACCGGTCCCTATCTATACCTCTCCTAACATTACATGGATGGGCAAAAACGGAGTTTGATATTGTGGTGCCTCTAATAAAAGACATTTACAGATTTCATCCAACGCTTGATTCATCACTACATTCATACACATTATATAAATATTTATATAGCTTGACATTCTGTGATTCTCTATGTTTCAGGCACTCCCCCTTCTCGAAAAATATGTATGGCGATGATGATGATGAAGAACCTAAGACTATGGCTGGTAGCAGCAGCAGGGTAAGACACTGTATCTAACATGGTGACAGAAGGAGAATGCAGAAGGGAGAGGCTTATGGGAGTTTGTTGGGGGCATTTTGATTTGGTCATTGTGGCAAAAAAAGTGATTTTCTAAAACGTCTGCTCTGGGATGACTGTGTTGAAGGGGCGGTCCCAGAATCTGGTGGTGATTCCAAAACCTGGAGAAAATTCAGAGTAAACAGAAGCTTTTAAAAAGCAGGTTTAACGAAATAACTAAATCAAATAAAAAATATTATATGTTATATATTAATATTAAATATTAGAGCATAAATATTAACTCTTTCCCTGCCAGCATTTAAAAAAAAAAAAAGATTCCATACCCCTTCAGAAAATGCATAATAGCGCCCCCTACCGTATAACAGTGAAAACGTGGAAAGCCAGCACTGGCGTGGAAAGAGTTAATCTATTTATTAATATTAAAAGTCATAGCCCTGAGGACTTCTGAACCTTTTTTTTTTTTTACAAACAACCTGGGTGGCTTAGTTGAAATCTTATATATCTTATAAGGAAATATAACTTAAAAAATAATAATAATATATGTGTATATGTAAATATATGCACAAACACACAATATATAGTACATACATATATATATATATATATATATATATATAAAGTGTAATTTTCGGTGACAACAATATAGTTTCTCTGCACCGTTATTGTTATAGCTGTCGTGTGAACTCTGCCATTCTTTACTATTGAGAAAGATTTTTTTTTAACTAAATCTTTGTCATTATCTTTATAGTCATCGTATCCTTGGTGTGAACAGGCCTTTAAATGTTTAAAATGTAAACGTGTAATGTATTTAATATAACTGATCTTGCATAAAATACAGCCACTTTATCCACTACTTTGTAGAGAGATGCTCTGATATTATGTCCTCACCTGCCCTTTGGTGTTCAAAGTGGTGTTTGACATGGTACGCTTTCAGCCCATACAAGTAGGAGTCTTTCCGTGGCGAGCCGTAGTGCAGGTAGTAGTGGATCATGTCGTAGACAACATATCCACACATGCCCCCAACAAACAGGGAGGTTCCCAATCCCTCAGACATCAGCTGCATGAGTATCAGGTAAAACACGCCAGCGGCGATGGCGGCCAGACTCGGGGGAAACACCAGACGAGAGCCGTCAAACGGCGACTGATGGGCAAGAACACAGAGATTTTGGTCGTTTTCATCAATAGCCCCTTTCACACATACAGCCTTTACTGGTAAATTACCAGTAAGAGATCATGTGTGAACAGGAGCTTTTCAGAAGATACCAGTAAAGATGTAATATTAGCAGTAAATTACCGTTATGATGCTGTAAGTGATTAAAGAATGAAGATTACCGGTGTGAGCATGTACGAAGTCTGAACCTGCTGACAGTCTGCTTTGGCCAATCATAAAGGCCCGTGCTGTTTACAGTAAGCTCCGCTGCTTTTTAATAGTTTTTCTACAGTATGTCAATATGCGCTAGATGGACATCATTGAGATCATCAAAGATCATTTCCGATGACAAACATCACAGAATGAACTGGTATTTTGGTGCTGGTGTGTGAATGTTCGGTAAAAAGCCATGTGTGAACAAGGATATTTGTGTATTTACCGCCGGCGGTTAATTCATTCTGGTAATTTAAACGGTAATTTTACTGGGTTTACTGCTCAATGAATTTGAAATGAATCTCAGGTATTGAGAAAAAGGAACACACCTTGTGGTGCTGACCGTGCAACAGGAAGTGCAGCGTGATGAGGTAATAATTGTGGGCGGGTGGGCGCATGTGGAAGACGAAGCGATGGATGCAGTACTCGACTAACGACCACAGAAACATGCCAAGCATGAAGATGAATGGAAAGCTGTACTTGTGGACCAGAATGGAGTAGTCTAAAAAGAATAAAAGTATAAAACATATATGCATTAGGACATTTTGTGCAAAACAACAATCCAAAGTGTTACTTATATCAATATAATTCCTGTCAACTAAAACGGAACTCTTCAAAATTGTGATTGTGACACTTTTTTGATAGTCAATTTTAGACTAATACTCTTTACTTTGATGGTTCTCTAACAGACAACCGTCATTCTACTCACTTTGCAACTACGAGTCAACTATTGCACTAACCCCAACCTAACAGTCTACCTACACTATTTGCAAAATTATTCATAGCTAGTAGAATGTCTAAAGTTGACTATCGAAAAAAAGTGTACACAAAAATTACTAAAACTAATAATAAAAACGATTCTGTAATAGTGAGTTAATTAACTAAGTGCGTCTTAAAACACACTTTCCACACACCTGATGTAATAAACAGTCTTGTCCTCTCTTGTGCCAATAGCGTGTAGCAGTACCAGCTCAGATAGATCACCATAGGCATCCATACAATTGGCACCATGTACCTGCAAACACACGTGTTAATTAACCAGCACACACATGGCGTAGCAGCTCACGTTGCACAATACCATTACTAATCTACAATGTTTAATTTGACTAAGCAAAATCAAGCAGACAGATGTGATAATAATGATTTGATCTCTCTCACCATGAAGTCTTTGTGTTGGCCTCGAAAAAGTCATTTTCGAACAGTCTGATTGGTCTGTCCACAGGCTGATGGACCCATGTGTCATATTTCTCTCTGAGGTATCCGACCTGCCAGGCCAGTGGCTTCCGCCAGTCCACCAGATCCTGTATGGACAATGAAATAAATCAGTTAAAACAGTGTTATATTAGTATTATTTTATATACTGTTATGGTGAACGTGATTACAAAATGTTCATGGATCCACATCTTCACATTCCAATCAACCAATCAGATTTGAAGTTGACAGTTTATGACAAGTTTAGGCTTACAATCAAGGTTAGAGGCTTCTAGCGTCGGATTTCCCTCTGATTTTGTCTTTTTGTGAACATGTCTCACTTGGCAAAATCGCGATGACTGTTGTAGTTTTAGCTTTTTTAAATCGGAATTGTAATCACATATGTTCTTTTGTAATTTTTATCCATTTTTATGTATTTCTATTTAGATTTAAGAATTTACATTCTTATCCATTTTACTTTTAGTCATTTTAGACCTTAAGCTTATTTATTGATTTAATTGTTTGATTTATTATTATTTGATTGATTTAATAATAATTACACAATTTTGACATCAATTTACCCTCCATACTGAGATCTTTATGCTAGCATAGCAATTACTAACTTTCATTTTACTTTAAAATTACTACCATTCATTAATGAGTCCTGTTCATTTTTCTGCCATTATGTAAATAACCCCTTTTGTACCCTTCAATCAAAATAAAACAAGATTTTCTGTAAAGTTTACAGAGTTCAGAAGGTATCTGGAATGTTGGCTGTCAATGATGTTAGTTTGCTGAATCATTTGACTTGCATGTTTATAGTGCAAACTTTGACCAGATGTTTTTCCGACTTTCTCCACTAGGGGTCCCTATAAGAGTATAAAGTGTGTCCAGGCGCCATATTGGCCAAAGACCTATGGGAGCGGCAACCTTCTTTTACTGTCTATGGCGGCAACTCACCAAGGTTCAAACAAAGACAGGACACTCAGGACTTGAACTCAAGGACTGAACCTGAAGTGACTGACGCTAATTTATGTATCTTTCTATAAATGTAAGTTATGAAACACTATAGACAAAACATTACTCATACAGTATTCATGTCCATATTAACAACTCTCCAGTGTAATACAGGATCATGCTAGGTATACAGCTAGTCATAAAGTACAAAAGGTCATCGCATTTCAATGACATTATCTAGGGGCTGCTTTAAAAAATAGCTTTATCATGGCTCTGATTCAGACTGTGTCAATTCTAGTTATTATTGCGTGACAGAATACCAAGTAAGAATTCACATAACCACCCACATTATTTACTGACTATTTAGGCTACTGCTTGCTTTGAGAAATAAAGACAGACAGTATTCAGGTTTAATTCTAGGAAATGTCTGTCACACCATCAATAGGCGCACATGTTAGGAGGACAAATTAACACCCTTTCCTTCATAGCAACGCTGGAATGAATGAGAGTGCAGCAATAAACCAGAGCCGAGACCACATGATTCTTGTTAATGAACCCAGAAATCTGGTCCGGACTGGTTGCCTATATCCTGTCTGATTTACAAGTTTCATTATGCCATGAATTATGGTTTTGGTTGTTATGCCTAAGCCCTGATGCACAGGTTGTAACAGCTGAGGATGAAGAATACACTTACAATACAATATAATATAATTAACAGGTGAATCTCACTAAGAAATGTGCAGGTGAGTCACATTTTACTGTGTGTGTCTATGTGTGCATTATATACATTATATATAGATTATATATATTATAAAACTGTAAAAATGTATGACTTTATGTACAATTTATATACAAAATGTATCTTAAAACAGAATACAATCTCATTGCTGTAGTTAATGAGGAAAAAAGAACATTTGTGAAATATAGCTCATGGCAATATATAATATTACATATCGTTTTATATATTATTAATTTTTAAATTATTATTGAACTTTATTTTATATATTTTTTATTTTTAATATCTTTTTCCTTCATTTCCAAGCTAATTATTGTATGAATACTAGTGAATAAGGTAATGACTCTCCATAAGGGGGTCAGTGTTCTCTAGATCGCTGACCCCATCCGTCACATTCAGGGGGGTTGGACCAAATAATCGATGGTTGTGAAAGTCCTGCATGCCTCTGATAGAGGACACAGGACATTCACACACAAACAGAGATTAAGGAAACTGTAACATACACACTAGCATTTTCACATATCTTTTCATTGCCAGAAAAGTACAAAAGTGTTTTTGCATTCACCCGCCTCATGGCATCAGAAGGAAGCCTTCAAGGGATAGTTCACCCCAAAATGTATATTATCCCATGATTACCTCACCCCCAAGCCATCCTAGGTGTACATGACCATCTTCTTTGAGACAAACACAATCGGAGATATATTTAAAAACATCCTGACTCTTCCTAGATTTATAATGGTAGTGAATGGGGGGTGAGATTTTGAAGCCCCAAAAAAATGCACCCATCCATCATAACCGTAATCATAAGGCTCCAAAGCCTTCTGAAGCGAAGCCATGCTATTGTGTAAGAAAAATCCATATTTAAAACATTATTAGCTATAATAACTACCTAGCTTCCGGGAGATAACCGATATTTTTAAATATAACTCCGATTGTGTTCGTCTAAAAGAAGTTAGTCATATACACCTTGGATAGCTTGAGGGTGAGTAAATCATGGTATAATTTTCAATTTTCAGTGAACTAACCCTTTGAGGAGGATAATCACGGTACAAGAGAGAGAGAGAAAAAGAAAGTCACCTGCTCTGTTAGTGTTTCACACTGGCGGTGCAAGTGAAAAAAAGAGTAATGGTTGTTTGTGGTTTCCTGTCATATGAACTAAAGCTTCCCTTCCAGATGTCAAGCAGACAAGTGCATTGTACAGTGATTAAACGATTGTTGAAAGGTATATTCTTGGTTTAATACAAGTTCAGCTCAATTACTAGTCTCCAGAAAGTAATGTTGAGCCTATGAATGTGTCAAAATATGTTTTCATAATTTTTTAAGGAAGTCCTGTATATTTAGACTGGTTTATGTTGGTCACACATCGATCCGATGCGTTTCCCATGGCCCGTTCAAACAGGATGTTGCACTGCAGTGCAAAATATTAACTAGGCTAAAACTAAAGTTGTAAAAAAAAATCTAGATAACCTTAGCTGTGACTTAACTTGGAGCTTGTATTTTAATCAGTAACATGCATTTCACATTTGAATACCGTTTCTTCGTCGACTTTGCTGCATTTATTGATGGCTGAGGTTTCTTCTTCTTCTGTGGTGCTTTCTGGGATCTTCTTCCTTAGTCTCAGAGTCTAGAACAGGAGAACAGAAACATTTCAGATGAACTCTAATGATCATTTTAAATGAGATTCATTCATGTTCAATTTGTGTTGTTATGAATTTGTTTGTATTCCTATATATTTGATTGAAACTTGAATCTCAGACTCTGAGATAAAACAACCTGTCTGACAACAGAGGGAAATGACGAGTTGAAGCAAGTGGGATTTGACTGGTCATATGATCTCAACATGGCGGCCACCAGAAAGTGACCTGCTTCATGTAAAAGAAAATAAAGCTACTGATTTGACTTTAATTACCAAGTACACCTTTAATGTTAATAATAAGTGACCAAATCTCTCGTTCCTCTTAATTTACTTTTTTGTTCTTAATTATTGACTTGCTTGAATAACTATTTGAAAAGCTTGAAGCAATATTTAAGTCACTGACAAATACTTGAAGACTTCTTACTATTGTTTTAATTTAAAACAATAATATATCAATAATTAACAGTTTAAAGGAAGTGTGTTCAGTTCAAAAAGTTTTTAATGTGAAAATATTTATTGTACAAGTTGATGAATTATATAGCAAAGTCAGACGTGCTGTTATTGAAATATATGAATCAATAAAATGAATACCAGCCAAAACAACAACAACAACAAAAATACTGCCAATAAAATAACATTTACCAATCAGAAACAGTTTACTATAATCAGGCTGTCCAATCATGGTCTTGATCCTTCATCCCCAAGTAGCTACAGGCCTATTTCAAACCTCTCTTTTCTCTCTAAGATGTTAAAAAAGTTGTTTCCTTCCAGTTACAGGCCTATTTAACAGCATATAACCTCTATGAGCCTTTCCAGTCTGGCTTTCGTCCGTTACACAATACTGAAACAGCCCTGGTTAAGGTTCTTAACTATCTCCTCCAAGCTTCTGATTCTGGTGCTCTTAGCACTCTCCTTCTGTTAGATCTCAGCTCAGCTTTTGACACCTGTTTGACAGGGAGGCAACAATTTGTTGTATACCAGAAGCACAAATCAGTTCTGGTGTACCTCAAGGTTCTGTCTTGGGCCCTCTCCTTTTCACAATTTATTTGTTACCAATTGAACAAATAATCAAACGCTATGGGTTTAACTTCCACAGGTATGCTGAAGACATTTAGATTTATTTTAGCACACCTCCCACCTCAGTGTTTCACGTCTGTAACTCGCTGAAACTGTTATACATGTCGTCACATCTCAATTAGAGTACTGTAACTCACTTCTTTATGGCCTTCCAGCTAAAATATCAAACGAGTACAATATGTTCAAAACTCTGCAGCCTGCTAGATCATTCACACAATAAATAATGAGCACATTACTCCAATCCTCAAACACATTCATTGGTTTCCGGTTTCCTTTTGTATAAACTTCAAGGTACTAATTCCCACTTACACGGCTCTTCACCTTGGTCCAACATATTAATCTGATTTACGTCAGTCTGGTGACTAAACTTTATTCTGGTGACTAAACCAAACCTCTGATAACAGATCACTCTAAATTGTAATGTGGACTCGTGCATTTTCTGTAAAGCTGCTTTGAAACGATGTGTATTGTGAAAAGCACTATAGAAATAAATGTACATTGAATTGAATGGGCTATATGCCCAGCTTCACTACTTCCTGAACTTCAGCCAGTTCCTTGTTTCCTGTCTGCCATTATTGGCCAAATTGATTAATTCAGGTGTGCTTGTCCTCAGTAGTCAAGGCAACAATAAATCAGACACACCTGAATTAATCAAGTTTGGCCAATAATGGCAGGCAGGAAACAAGGAGCTGGCTGAAGTTCAGGAAGTAGTGCAGCTGGGCATATAGCCTATTGAACTATGGGAGCCAGGTCTTTCAGTGTTGTGTCTCAGGTTGTGGAATGCTCTTCCTCAAAACATCCGTCAAGCATCCTATCTTCTCTCTCTCTTCTGTAAATTGTTCCTGGTTATGGATATGTTATTTGTTTGAAACCCACTTTGCATTTATCCCTAACCTAACTTTGTAAGCAATCTCTGTATATTAATTTTCAGCCCTTTTTTTATGTTTATTTGGTTCTGTTCCTTAAACCTATCTTTGTAAAGCGACCTCGGGTAAAGGCGCTATATAAATACAAATTACTATTATAAAACATCAAGTCCTTTAAGTTGGATCTGCTTTTTCTCAGAAATCTAACTCAATAAAATACCAATAAAACACAAAATAAAAGCAAGTCAAAGCTGCTGTTTTTCAGAGAACTAAATGGATGAATGCATCTGAAACCTAAAGAGCAAGAGACATGTGACAATATGAATTCCAACGATATGAAGCAGAAGTGATTAAACATTTTATTTCCACAGATAAAACACACACCAACCCTCACTGTCATCATACCACCACACAAAGTACACCACGCCTTATTCACGTGGTTCACACATCACAGCACACATGCCTCAACCCACAGGACGCAAGGGCTACCCGTATCTCCATAGGGTCACAAACACACCCTTCACAGATGGCTAGTATGGTGGGACAGGTGAAATATTAAACGGGTCTCGCATTGATTGAACCATACCATTCTTATGTTAAAGAGGTGATTAACCCTGCCCTCCTTCACACCTGCTCACACACACACACACACATGTTTTATGAGAGGACTCTCCATGATTTTATACAATACAAACTTTCCATTCTATCCCCTAACCCTTACAGAAAACATTCTGCATTTTTTTTTTATCGCACGAGTATATTATTTGTGGCAATAGCCGACAATTCATTGTATGGGTCAAAATTATCAATTTTTATTTTATGCCAAAAACAATTAGGATATTAAGTAAAGATCATGTCCATGAAGATAAATATATAAAACATTTATTTTTGTGAGTGAATGCAGTACAATCACGAACATGAATGGACAATTTTAAAGACGATTTTCTCAATGTTTTGATTTTTTGCCACCTTTGGGTTTCAAATAGTCGTGCATCGGCCAAATAGATCCTAACAAACCATACATCAATGGAAAACGATTTATTCAGTTTTCATATGATGTATAAATCTCAATTTTGAAAAATTGACCCATGTGACTGGTTTTGTGGTCCAGGGTCACATTTTAATACTGTACAAACTATATGCTATCCCCTACATCTACCCATCACAGAAAGCTTCCTGCATCTTCACTTTTTCAAAAAACACAATTTAATATGATTTCTAAACGGACCAAAATAATTTAAACCAAGAACATTGGGTTTTCCAGGCCCACACACACATCTCCATGGCAACCTTACACCTAACCCAAGCCATATGATCTGCCATTCTTCTATACCAGAAGGTGCTCAACATGCCATAGAAGTGTTGCTGTTTGTGAAATTGAGCGTGACTAAGGCCTCCTGGGATTGTACAAATTAAGCGGCACAAACTTACTCAGAGGTTACATGGTACTGGGATGATATTTATGCAATTGTACTCAGATCTGCATGAAATTTTAAAGCGTTTCGTACAATTCGTTTATAAAATATGCTAATGTTTTGATGCGTTTTCAGTTACAGTAAGAACATTAACATGTACTCTGATGTATTCTTCATTTTCATTTACTTATTCTCATTGGAAACGGTCACAATAGATGTGAAAATTGGTTTGAAATTTTAAAATGTATTCTGTCACTAAAATGAGAATGAAAATGATTGATTCATTAGATTTGAGCGCTGGGGCATAAAAAATCTCCATCAGTGACTTCACTTTACAGGGTCAGGTGCAGTTTAACGTGCTTGAGAGATGTTTTTCCCAAGTGCAGTACTTATTTTATTGATGTAGTCTTATCTGGCAATGTTGTAAATACAAAGTCATTCGGGAATTTCTATTTTGCAGAACACCTTGTCCTAACAGCAATTGATATTTTTAAAATATTGTAAAGATTTAAATCACTAGCACAAGTAATGATGTTGGTATTAGAAGAACAGTAATAGTAAAAGTTTAGGATTGGTAAGATTTGTTGCTGTTTTAAAAGAAGACTCACCAAGGTGGGATTTATATGACCAAACATGCAGTGAAAACGTTAATATTAGGAAATATTATTACAATTGAAAAATAATGGTTTTCTATTTTAATATATTTTAAAATGCAATTTATTCCTGTGATGCAAAACTGAATTTTCAGCATCATTACTCCAGTCTTAAATATCACATGGGCCTTCAGAAATCATTCTAATATGCTGATTTGCTGCTCAAAAAACACATTACCATCAATGTTGAAAAAATTGTCCATATTTTTGAGAAAACCATGATACATTTGAAGAGTTCAGATGCAAAAACCTCTACATGCCATTTGAAATTTTCTTCTTTAATGATGATTTTTATCAAACTTGTATATTTAAGTTCAGTAATTTCACTTAAATAACAATTAATAGGTAATTATCATTGCCATTTAAGTGAAATCACTGAACTTAAATATACAAGCTTGATAAAAATGATCATTCTAGAAGAAAATTTCAAATGGCACTTAGAGGCTTTTGCATCTGAACTCTTCATTTTTTTAGAATTTTAGAATTTTTTGATGAACAGAAAGTTAAAAACATAAATGTCTTAACTGTCACTGTTTATTAATGACATGAATGCCATGGCTGGGAAAAAAAAGGTCTAATTTAAAAGTACCTATTTGTAATTACATTTTTAAATTTAAACACACACATACACACATATTGAATAGTGAAATACAGATTCAAACTAATTAAAAGTACTTATTTTTAATAATTTTTTTTAATTTAAACACACACATACACACATATTGATTCAAACTAAGTCACATTCTTATTATAGTGAGGAAAGTAGAACTTTTGAAAACAGACACGCCACCTATCCAGATATTCCAGATGACTGTCGGTCCAAACGTCACATACATGTGAATTCATTTTACATGCATTTTTGATGACACGGATACTTTCTAAAGCTTTACTCAGAATCATTCCATTTTGTTATTGTCACACGTCATTCACTTCAATGCTTAACTTACGGCCTAACAAAACTCTTATACAACAATTTTATAAAAATACAGCACCATAAAGTGGAAATTTAGTCTTATTGCACCCTTAGCACACACAGTATGGATACATTCATGCTGGGGTGTTTTACTGTTTACAAAGAGCCTCGCATCATTAGTCTAGAAATACACAAGCCAAATGCAAAAAGAGGATAGGAGAATTTTACCACTTGAGGGATTAAACTCCGTCAAAGTGACACTAAATCAAAAGACATGGAAAAATCACATGTAAAATTACATTTATGTGATTTTGTTTGACACCTTGGAGAAACATTCACACACACACACACAGAGAGAGAGAGAAATGAACACTTAACAAGTGCCTATAGGACAATACACAAGGGATTATATCTAGAAACAAACAATTGTCGTTATAGATACCGTCACTATCGTAGCACTAAAGTCACTGAAAAAACTTGCACGACAGGCCTTTACACACTGTTTTTTTCACAGAAAGCACAGGTCACATGAAACGATTCAATCTGGCATGCACATGCATGTTAACATCTTAACTGCATGCTTTCAAGTGAACAATACATAAACATCCAAGTACCAAACTCAAAAAGACAATATTATCTGGTCTTTATCAACTCTAAGGCAGGTTTCCTGTGAACATGACTCTCATTTACACTTTACGTGCCGTTTTTGAGTTCATGGTCAAACAGGCCGCAAATTGACTGTGAATGACAGCAAATCATTTGCTTTTATAGCTCAAAAATAGTTTTTTATTAGTGGGTGTGATACGAGATGTGTGCTGACCTTTTGTCGAGGTGCTGAAGCGAGAAGAGGGTGAAGAAGCCTTTAGTAAAATCAGGGCAAGATGTAGTTTGGAAAAGTGCAAAAGTCCTTAAGAAGGGCAAACAAACGGAGAGTTATAAGGCTGGAAATTAAAGTGAAACTGGAAAGGCTTGCGTAGGATAAGGCTGATTATGTCCTGGTTACAAAGTATCAGACTTGGAATATATGGTTAAAAAGTTGCAAATGTTCAGAGGAGATGGCAGCTGTAGGGTTGGTTAAGGTTAATGGTCCGATAACTCAGATGGCTGGTTAGGGGATCTATCAGAGTTCTCTGATCTGTGGTGCAGAAGATGGTTTGAGCTCAACAGGACTGCAGGGTAAAGAACCTTCAAAGGGATTGTCTACAACTCATTCTGTAAAACTCTGCTTTCAAGGATAAGGTTGCTATGTGACTCCAAATAAACAGTAGTTGACACAGCATGTCCATGGTCGCTTCCAATCAATGTTTGTGAAATTATTTAAAGCTATTTTTAAACATTCCATTTCTAATTCATTGTAAAAGGTCCAGTGACATTAATTAAAATTAAGAAAATAATAATATAATAAGCTAAATGCTTTATACATACATACATCTCATTTTTAGTTTTACTGGATAGAAGGTTGCATGGTGTCCAAGTGGGTGAAATATGACTTAGCATGTGGATAAGTATTAGTAAGCAATGCCTGGAAAAGCTGTTAAAGGCGATCCAGCGTCAGAGGACTGGAATGGATAAACCCAAATTTGGCCATGTATCCAGAGCGTTGTATTGTCTTTATATTTAGTCAGAACACTTTATCCATACATCAAAACCACAACCCAGAGACTCAGCTCACCATTGAAATTCTGAGAGAGAAAAAAAAAGATCACCACAAAACTTCTTATTTCCATTTTATTTCCATTTTATGGTCTATTCCTTTGCAGATTTGTTTAGGTTTAATTAACTGTGAAGTAATAGAACAATCAAATCACGCGTGCATGATCACCTCTAGGTAAAAGCACACAACGCATCTCACCACCTATCCTGTGTTTACCATTTACATGATATCTTATTACCTTGTAAAATGGTGCTTAGTTACAGAAGAGATACTTTCTAATTGTCCTTTGGGGACATTGAGAGAAATTTGGATGAGGTTAGTATTCCTTTGTGGTTACAGAGGGTTTTTAAATGGTCAATTTGGATGTCTAGAAAGTATTGGAAGGTCCTTGTTGTTATGAAAGAAGAAATAAAAAGGGGAAGTTAAACAAAAAAACAGGATGTGGTCCTTTTAAACATTCAGAGAAAGAAGAAAGCACTGCGTGAGATTGTCTGAAGCTCTGCCTGATGACCAATAGAGTAGAATGTATGAAAATACAGACATAAGTCATTACACCTAGACGGTATCATTTTCCGGTGTGGTATGCAAATATCCAATTGACTAAAGTTACGACAGCTGCACTGGCAGATATGAAATCAAGTGACAGCGTATTATACTTAGTTTTCAGGGTGACCCTATGTTCGGGGCTTTGCCGACCATGGAGCATGGAGTTCTTTCAAAGCCAATCTATCCAGATGTAATGGATATAACAGGATTCCATGCATGCAGCCATATCCTAAATTTTTTGGTGAGATTCAAAACTAGATGTGTTGCAAATAAAGTCATATATGGGATTTGAGACAGTGGTGAAATGCAGAAAATGCGTGTTAAGGGCAAGAAGGAGGCTGGCGTGGTAGACTGGCATGGGGGCTAATAGAATTCCTCTGGGAGAACAATAAGGCTTCTTTATGTAGCAGTAAGGATCCGGGACACTGAATGAGAGACGCACATACATACAGAAAGAGTTACGAGAACAAAAGAGTGAAGGACAGAGGAAGAGGGCTCAGGCTGGCACAATCCTAACAGTGGCAGTGTGTGGAATGGTGTTGGGGCGGCTGCAAGAGTACAGTTGGGGGTTGAGAGAGCCTCAGATACACATTGAAAAGGGCAGTAAGGCCATCAGAATCGCCTACGCCTAGCCAAACCCTAATTAGCTTAACCCTGTACTCAGTCACTCGCAGTCGATAGTAATTCTTATCAATTTGCAAACCCACCACATTCCCCAGATAGAGTTGTACTGTAGGGCCAAATGTGACTACATACCAACTAATGAAAAAAACACACCCATTTTGTTCTCAGTAAGTGAACAGAAGCAAATTGCATTAATTTGGAATGGTTAAAAATCAGTTTAGCATTAGGAAAGGTGTGGAAGAGAGAATGTTTGGTATGAATCATCTTTGTAAAAGCGTTTGGATACTTCCACCTGAGTGATTGTTCCTGTAATGCTCGTACAAACAAAATGTTTGTTTAAGTATCAATGACTGGCTAACTTTGTGGTTTTCCTGAGAAGGGTTTCCAGTAGAATAAAGTGCTATGGTCAAAAAATCACATTGCCTGACATTTTTTGGGTCTGTTTGGAGCAGAGTTGTCCATTCCTGCTCCTGGAGGGCCACTACCCTGCTAAGTTTAGCTCCAAACCCAATTAAATGGATACTTCAGGATTTAGCATTAAGCTTTGTATCAGTAGAAAACCAATAGTATTTTCGAATTACCGTGCTTTCCTCCCCTCATATCCCCCTGATATAAGAGGAAAATTCATTTTTAGTCTGGATGATGCAAAAATCATAATTTTTCCCCATGTCTTCCGCATGCAAGTGTTCTGCATGTTTTCACTACGCTCATTTGGGGCGGGATCTCACTCGCAGAATGTAAAGATCGTGTCAGCCATCTTTTTGTAGAAGCTAAGCTAACAGGCTCTTGCCTCTTGGTCTGTGTAGAAAGTTTGTATAGTAGGCTAATCACGATGGTGGAAGGTAGTTTTGAAGTTGAAATGGCAGAAGGGGATTTCGAAGGTCTGTTGCGAGAATATGATGCTCGCGGCTACCTGTACGACCCAGTTGCGGGAGATAGAGGAACAAGAGGCGGCCGGAGTGAGACCTGAGCCCAGCCAGACTCGAGCTGGGGCGGACTGGCGGTGTGAGTGCTTTCGCTGTTACAAGTGTGACTGATAGTCCTACTGCTGTCGCGAATCTCAGCGATGCCATTTTCTTCCGGTGAGTTCGCTGAATCCGCAGAGCTTTGAGTGTAAAAGTTTTCATATTATTTTTTTTTTAATTAAAAGTTATAACTCACATTGGTTGTGGTTCTTTTTATAAACCTTTAGTGTTAGTAGAGTATGGATTAGCCTAGATGATGTATTAGCTTCAATTGGAGGAAAACGTTCATAAGCAGAGCTACTAAGCTACTCTGTTGACATGGTCCTGCCTTGCATCATATTTTTAATGTGAAAGTCTAAGTTGTGTTATATACATTAGGCTAGTACATCCCGGAAAAATGTAATTTAGCACCATTTCGATGGAAATTTATCAAAGAACTCACGATGTATCAAAACAAGCCTAGTTGTATCCATTTTTGTATTCTGCCGTCTGTAACCGGTAGGCGCGGTTTGGGATTGGCCTCGTAAGGGCAGCAAAGCCTTTAAACACAGCTCTTTAAGCGTTTCAGAGTAACTAAACTTGCAGACAGGTATGTTGGGCCAGAAAAAAAAATCTTTGGTTCTAGTGCTAATGCAACTTAATCTCTGAAGATTCTTAATACAACCTTATCAGGTATCATTATGAGTGATAAAGTTAGAGGTTTTTCAGAAACAAACATGATGCAAGCTTAAAATAAGCTACGCCACATTACCTCACCTGTTTCAACAGTGGTCAGGGCAAGAGGGTCACATGACCCATGAGGATTCTTTTAAGTTAATAGTTAACCATTATCCAATCGGTGCCAGGATACACAGTTGGACGGACTGATCTTGATAAGAGGCAGTAACTGATGGACTATTCCAAGCTGTCGAAAACATCAGCCATGTGATGTGTCACTGATTTGGGGCAGATGTAAAACATTTGGCTTGTGTTATTCAGAGTAACACTTATGTAAATGTGCAGGCAGAAGTCCCTCGACAACCCGTCCAATTCCCAAAGCTTCTCTCTCTAAACACACTGGTTGTATACATTAATATTTGCTGATTCTCCAGCAAAATCGGATGCTCAGATTTTAATTCAAGTACAGATGAATGAAGCAATGATGTGAGGTTGTCAAAGGTGAAGTATGCGAAAGTCTGGCAGAAGAGGCAGGCTTCTTGCTCAACAAGCTTACACATATGTAAATGACTAAACAAAAGTACATGTTAATGCAAATGCCCTGAACAAGCTTGGTTGTAGTATTTCACTTTTGGGCATATAATAAAACCAATAATTACAACTCACCTCTTGCTCTTAAAAATAGAAAAATTTTAGTTTACAATGAGATATTTGCATGGAAGTAAAGGGAGGGATTATTAAGGATTGCAAAGTAGAAATGTGCAAACTGTGTAACTATTCTATTGTAACAATGAATATTTAAAATTGTACAAATCGGCCCCATTTATATCCATTTTAAGTGTCTCACTATAACCCAAATTTATGCTTTTTTTTTTGCAATCATCATAAAGCCACAAATGCCGTTCAGCTTAATGTACTGAACCCAGAATATCTCTTTCACATTTTGAATTCTGAGTTATTTGAAGCCATTCAAATCAATGCCTCTTTCCTCGTGCTTTCCTCTCTAAAGCGTTACTCTACAGCTGGTCCAGGATCTGCTTTTTAAACGCTTATCTTTGCTCAAAAAAGACATCAGTCCAAAGCCGAAACTGATCCCAGGCCTGTGGATCTGGCATTTTAAGGGGTAGGCGGGGTCAAGACCCGTCTACTCTCACCATAAACAGGGATGTTGCTGGTTGGTGAACTTCATCACCCAGAGAACTGGTTGAACCTGCTGGGGCAGATGCTGGGAGCATTTTCTTTCTCTCTTTTCTATTTTCCTCAATTCCTTTCCTCATTTACCAAGCCCAGTTTAACATCAACGGTCAGCTTCATTATCCTGGATTTGGCAGATACAGTAATAGTATAAGAAAGATTAGATGTCTGAGCAAGGGTGGGTGTAGTCAAGTAAAGGTTGCTGTGACTATTCGGCATTATCTGCTCAAATACCAGTCAATTCTCATCTGATGATGACTTTTTAAATTACTTGTACCAGGTGTGGGTATTTGCATAGTGCAAAGGTTAAAAAAAAAAACATGAAAAGGGTAAACGTGAAGGCTGTCCGCTTGTAAAAGAAGGCCATAAAACTACATGCAATAACAGATTTTTTTGTCAGGTCCCTCCCTTCAAACAACAAATCATTTGCAGGTCTGCACACATGAGCTTGTCCTATTGTACAGAGTTCAGCGATCAAGAGCAGCCCCACATGTAATGACCTTCAATCCAGGAAGAGCATCAGCGAGGAGATTAGAAATATGTGCAACAGGATTAGCACGTCTGAAGTTCACAGATTCAAAACTCACTGTCATTTTGCCATGCGTGCACCCTGGGGACTTCTTTTCCAATTTTGAGATTATTTGTGTGTTAATGGCAAGTGGTAACATTCTAATCTGAAAAATGAAGCCAACCCAGAAGTGCGAAAAACTGCAATACATTGAAAATCCGTTCCCAAAAGGGAGAAAATATCCATAGTCCCCATGTTAAAATGTCAGTTTTCACAGCATAAATTCGTGTTTTTAAAGGTTAGTCCCATGAACTTTTTATTGTATTTTTCGATAGCATCCGAGTGCCTGACAACTCTGTGAGGAGGGTGAATTATTTTCTAACTCGTTAGTTTAGATCGTATTTAGATATAAAATGTTTGACAAATAAGGAAGTGATTTACTTCGATCGACAGCTGATAACGGGCTGCGCCGAGTGGAATTCCTGAAATTTGACATCTCGGCCATGATCTGACACAACATACCACCTCTGTATACTTTCTGAACATTTGTATTGAAATATTGTACATAAAATGGGTTGCTCTGCTATAAACTGCACTAACCGACCCTGTAGGAGTGCCTCGCTCCATTTTTAAATAGATTTAAATAGTACACTGTGTTTAATTTGTTGTTTAATGAAATCTAATATCTCGATCTTGTAACGTTACAGATAGCCGAGGCTGCTTGGCTGCTTAGCCCACCCTTTTACCCATATATGAATTGGCCAGAAGGTGGGCTGGGCCAAGATTTTTAAAAGATGGCGCCGCCCATACCCTCCATAAACAGCCTAAAAAACGTTATTCGGAAAGTCTATAGGTAACGATACAGACGCTTTGTCTGTTTGTTTTTTTTTACAATCTATGGTTAATGGATGTAGTCATGCCTGTAAGGATGTCAAAATTGTGGGACTTATTTTATTTTTAAAAGAGTAACAATACCACTGTTTTTTAATAATATTTAAATTTTAATACACAAATGAGTTTGCTACCAACGACTACTGAAAATGTGGTATAGTGACACGGACACCCCTGCATGCCTATAGTTCAAAGTTTAATACTTAACCTAACCAAATATTCCCCAAGCAGACAAAAAAGGGTGTGTCTTTACATTAAAAGAGGAATATCCCAGCTTCCTGTTCTCTACAACAAACAATTATATAATCCAGTTATGTATCTAATGAGATAAGATGACCTAAAATCAATAATTATTTTGCGGAAAAAGTATTTGCAAGGTTAGAGGACTGGTGTGGGGAAATGCACATCATACAGAACCAATTACCTATAACACAGTTTTCCAACATTGATGTGCATTTTCTCCTTCCGTACCTCTTTTCAAGAGTTCAACAGGTTGAACAAATGAGGTTCATCTCTACTGGCTGAACCTGTTGGTAACACTGAAGTCATAGAAGTAGAACCTACAAAAGAATGATACCACCTGATTGTTCTAAAACCTTCACTGGTCAAACTTGTTTTATATAGTATCTTTAAGAAGCTTTGTTTTAACATATTGTTCAGATTTCAACTTTCAAGCTGAGAGATCTGTCAGTGGCAATGGAGTTCAAATGGAAGATCGACATATAGATGGAGAAACTGGTTATTCAGATGCTTATTCAAAATATTGTGTTAAATTTACATTATCAATATTATATGTACGTTTTCCAGCAGCAAATCAACATTAAAATGTGTAAGTTGGTTATGCTGAACTTCCATGGTGTCAGCTTTGGAACAATGCACCCTTTTTCTTCGAGAAACCATAATTCGGACAGGGTTTATATGAATCACACTGATTCAGTTCACACAATGATTCTTTATGCATTGTATTAAGCAGTTAAATTAGTCGGGAGGAGACTAAACCATGTGTGCGGCAGTCAAGCAATCGTACGATAGCTTCCTTTCTGAAAACAAGTTTAAGCACTGATTTCCCTCTTTTACATCAACTGACAAAGTTACAGAAAAGCGTTTTCGGGAAGCATTCAAAACCAACCAATTGTCATATAGCATGTTTTGCTACATTAGCCATTGAGAGATTCCGGGTCCCAGGGATCCACTCAGAACCAAGGCAACAGGTGTCTCCTGGTGACGCCAGGCTTATGACTCTTGTACCCAGCATGCTAGTCTCCTGGGGCTCGTCCGGTAGCTTGATGTAATTAATGAGCAAGCAAACCCTATATTACTTTAGGGACCGATGGTGGCCGAACCATCTGTATTTAATCTATCAGTGACCTACGATATAAATCAGTGAGAAATTCTGAGCATGTCCTATGATTGGACCATTGGCTCCCAAATGCCTTGTGCTCCCAAGGTGCAATGCACCGGTCTGACACGGTCTCCTTGGAGAAAGAAAATGGAGGCTTTCAAAGTGAAGTGGTTTGATGACACTGGAGGAACTAAGTATTGAGGCCGTCCCTGTCGGCATAGCAGCCCGCAGTAAACAGTTCTCACACCAGAGGATACCTATTCATCCTAAAGTCCTGTGGTTATTGGCATACTTACAATATAGCACAAACTACACTGCTCCAATATGAGATCCCATCACAACCATGAGTCTTCGTGAAAGGAATTTTAGGGAATTTCACTGTATTGAGCATTCACAACCAAGATGACCCTTTTGGCATGCTGCTTTGTGGCTGAAGCCATGGAAAACAAAAAGGCTATTGAAGGAGAAATGAGATTCATATCCTCAGAAAGGAAACATTCCAGAGATTCATGCCTCTGCCTTGTACGTTCCTCTCAAAAAAAAAAAAAAAAAAAAAAATCAGCAGGCAACTAACCCGGTTCACTCTGACCAAATGTTTCAATTGGACTAGAACAGCTGTAAAAATTAGTGAAATGCAATTTATTGTATCAGTCGATATTTGATATGTTCAATTGAAAATATAGGGAAAAGGAGCATTTGCATTTGCATTTTACAACCTTTGTAATCGTCTCACACTTCAAATATCTCTACAATAGAAAACAAAATAAGCCTAAAAACAGCCATTAATCCAATCTTCAGTCATAAATATAAATGTACGTATGTCAGAGCATTTGGGAGTGACAGTGTGACACCACCACTACGTGCTAAATAAATGTGCTAAAGAAGCCTTTGTCCTTTCACCTGTGTACAGAGTTATGAGCTGAATTAAAGCGATACCATGCTCTACATGATTACCATTATAATTACCATTCTAGTTACAAGGTAACTTGCAGCCACAAGACCAGTTGTTTCATAAAGGACAATATAAACCTAACTATTTACCTAGACATTCGTGCATGATTTTATTTTATTCTTTTATATCATTCTCCTCATTCAAATTCATGCTTGCTCAAGAAGTGGAACCGCCTGGTACCATTTTGTCATTACATCACTGGCAACACGCCCATAACAGGTCATCGCCTTGTCATACCCTCACTAGATATGAGAAAATGGACAATGCCCCCGCACCTAGTCAACAGGCCAGCTGGTTTCATGAGCAATCAATAAGCAAAAGAGACAGCCGATTTTTCTTGGACGTTTGTTTTTGGTACTGGACTAAGGCCTTTGAGTTTCTCTTGCAATGGCATAACCATGAATACTACGAATACTTCCCAAGTTTTCAAAATTTATAGCAGGTCAAGCCAGTTTTTCAGGATTAAATAGGAATATGTGACTAATATCATGTCTCTTGTCTTTTAGTGGGAACAAACAGCAATCAATGGGCTCAAGATCTCAAGGAGCGGCTTGTTTGAAAAGCAGTACGTAATAAATATGATACAAAAATTATAAGAATGATAAAAATTTACTGAACTTTTGCAGACTACTGGTTTAGTGCTGTCCTCTGTTTGAGGCGGAAATGTATAGGAATCTCGTAAGTACCATTAAGACATCCAGGACTCAACAGTGCAAGCATTTCATTATGTGAAATTATTTCATTATTATTCACTCACATTTGTGATGTGTAGACAAACTGTAAAATATATTTAAATGCACATATGTGAATTAAAAAAGTCCCGGCTATTCTTAAAGTCTAAAAATATTCAGTTTTATGAAATTTTAAGTCATAAAGGTCCAGTTTCACAGAAAGGGCTCAGATTAAGCAATCAGGACATTTAAGTAGCTTTTATAAATGTGTCTTAGAAAAAACATTACAGGTGTTCATCTTGAGGCAAAACAATGGCACTGACATATTTTAAGATATGTCATTGCAAGTTGCTTTCAGTTAAAACCGCTCAAACATGTTTTTTAGTTTGGGACTACCATAAGCCTTGACTGTGAATAAATAAAGTCAAAACATAAAAAATACATACAACCATGCAAAAGTTTGTGGTCAACATGATTTTATGTTTTTGAAAACAGCTACTTCTGAATTTATTTGATCAAAAAATACAGTCAATTATATTACAGTAAAATGATAATATTGTGAAATATTATTACAATTTAAAATAACGGTTTTCTCCCAATCATATGATGAATAGAAAGTTCAAAAGAACAGCATTTTTTGTAATAGAAATCTCTTGTAAAATTATAAATATCTTTACTGTCACTTTTGATCTATTTAATGTGTACTTGCTTAATTTCTCTTAAAAAAAAAACTTTTTAGCAATAGTTTATATATCAGATATCAAATGTCTCAATACTTTGAAAAGCCTTGAGAAAGAAAAAAAAACATTTTTTTATTTTATATTTTGCAATGAAATAATCCAAAATAAAAACAACTGAGACTGAATGAAATATACTCAGTCAATAGCCACTATTAGCTCGCTATAATGGGGATTTTGCATTTAAATTTTTACATCATACTACAATATCGGAGAGCTAATAAAAATTGCAAATCACCTGAGATAATCCCATCGAACACACTCCCTTTTGCTCTTGGGAGAAAATTGATTTGGATATTTTGCTTTGAGAAAAAAAAACCTGTGACACAAGCACACAAACAAATACTTTACAACCATTGGTTACTCAATAACTTTTAGTTGATTTTTGAGATAAATGTTCTTAACTTCCTTGGAGTCTGAATGACTATGGCTCATTAAAAATGTAAGAATCTTCTGAGGGTGTTAAAACATGTTTGTGAAACTTTATTAGCAATATCTCAGGCCGGGCTCTTGTGTCAGGCGGTGGTGGGTCAAGTCTTCACACTATTTAAAGGATTAGACTGTTTACACTACAATCAGAGCTGCTAAGAACGGACTTTAACAAAGCCTCGAAGTTAAATTCAGCATCTAATGTGGGCAATGTGTCAGAAGGGCTCAAATCCACGCAGTCCTCACAAATACACACACTTGTTCAATATATCACATACAAACACACTCCTGCTTTACAATAAACATGCTAAATGATTACAGCAATGAGGGTTTAGCGATAATCAATGACGTCATCAAAAAAAATTAATTTGCATTACGTTTCTGGTTGTTGGAGATTACTAGATAAGGATTTTAAAAATATCTTAGAGATCGATTGCAAACAAAGCTGTTTTTATCTTAGCAGAACTAGAACTTTATCCCCCGGTTTAATTGACAAGGCTAAGTAGTCCCAGTCTAAAAACTGAAAGCAACAAGTCATTGTTTTGTCTCAAGATGCACACCAGCAGTAATGATTTTTTTCTAAGCCACATTTATAAAAGCTACTTAAATTTCCTAATTGAAATAAAGCCTATAAGCCCTGTCTTGTGAAACCAGGCCTAAATATTCACTACAAAACGTGCCATGACTTAAAAAAATAACAATTTCCATCACTTTTTCCATCACTCATTTAAAATTCCTTAATATTTATTCCTTAATATGTTTTTGGCAAGGATATTTACAGGTTTTGAATGAAAATAAGTGAAGCTCAATTTCATTTAGAAACGCATGTAGTAAAGTAACCATTAATTACAATGATACTTCATGTGAACCCTCTCAAATGCTGACAGTCTATGAAACCTGAAGTGGCGTGGAAATTTTCCTCGGCTATTGTGTTGTGGGTCATGTCTGAGTAGACAAGACAGACCGGTTTGATTGTCACGCGCACACACTTGTTTACACCTCCTGCATTCAGAAATATCAATCCTCGTCTGCACTTTGAGCTTTTAGTATACTTCATGTCAATGTTTTTATTACAGGCCAACAAAATATATACCTGGGAGTTTTTTTCAAATGATAAGATATGAAAATGAGACTAATAATACATTAACCTGGAACTAGAAGCAGTGATACTATCTGGTCCCACCACCACCCTCACCCACCCCCCACTTGTTCCTTAGGGAAAGACACAAGAAAGCAAGCAGAGACAGAAGGCTTGTTTATCTAATAAGATCCCTCAATGGAATATCCAACCTGCTGACACGACGCACAAATATCACGACTATGATAATCGAGACGGCTTCTTATACAATGGTTTTCAAACATTTTGTATTCAATTTTTTAAAAAAAAATCATTACTTATCGTTATTTGCTGCACAGGTTACAAAAATTATTTTACGCACTCACGTTAATTACGTCATCACGTGTTTCTTGCATAACGGCGTGCCATGCGATTTGTTCTAAAATGTGTATAGATAAGTAGCAAATATAGTACTTTCATTAGTTTTTTTAGGCTAAAACTTATTAATAATGATGTTTTGTAATATTGTGAGATGTAAATATATTTTCAGTAGCCTTTATTTCTCGGTTCAGTGAGTTAATGACTCACAGATTCATTGAAAAGATCCGACTCAAAAGAAAGTTTCTCGAATCTGACATCACTAAAAATCTTAACTGACCAAATTTTCTTCTCAAGTCTCTTTTCTGGCTCATTTGTGTGAATTAAAGTTCCTGAACTAAGCGTGACATATTAAAATGTGATTTCTAGTTTAAATTCCTCAAATTAATTGGTGCTTGAAACTATTTGAGTGACTGCAGCCATTTCGGTACTTACCTCCGTATCTTCATTTGTGCTGTCTCTGTCGAGTTCACCGATGTAGTACTGCTCCATCCACCTTCGGGCGTTTTCCGAGTGCCGGTGTGGGGGTCCTTCGATCTCCCGGCTGATGTCCTTCCCGGACCGGCGGAGAATGAGCGCCTCTCCGCCCGGGTGCATTCGGAGGAACCCTGTCACATCGTACACGCGCGTCCCTAACAACACCCAGCACGAATCCTTAGTGCAATGTTTGGCTACCTCCTTTTCAGAAAAAAACCGAGGGGACACCGAATGCGACATTTTTTTATTCATTTAGGGGTGTCCACAAGAGGATAGAGAAAGGTAGGCACACAGGTGGGACCCCCACTGACTTCCTTCAGCGATTGGGTTCTACAACTACTCTGACTTTCGACGTTGAGCCTGAGCAGAGTTCACAGCCGGCCTGCTCATTAAGCATCTCATGAATAATTCATGACTCAGTCACTGCTGATCTAAGCACCTGTCGCGCGTCCTGCAAAGTGTGGCAAACGTTGTAAATTACTGTTTGAGTTTTTTTCTAGTGCATTTTATCACAAGAACGTTTTTTTTTTTGTTGTTGTTCTTTTATTTTATTCTAAATTACATTTATGTCAAAAGTTGACTAATGTAAACAATCGATACTCTCCAATACTTGCACATTGTACTTCCTCCTTGTGGGCGTTGTTGGTGTCATAACAGTGCCGTTCTGTTTGCACACAGGGTGCGACTTTAGATAGGCTGTCAATAGTGTTTTAGGGCACTCTGTGTGACGTGACCTGAACAGTGAGACATTTTTTAGGTTTTTATTTAACTTGAGCTGACACACACACACACACACACACAACGCGCTACTGTTTTCCCATCCTGGTCCAGCTATTTTATTTTTTTTTTGAATTGTCTGTAATTTTACCTATAACAATATACAATGAGATTTGATCTTTTAAATACGATTGTTTATTTGTACTGGCACGAGCCACTTTCAATAGCGAAGTGACGCCACGCAAACACAAAAGTTGAACAAATAGACATGATTATAGACATAACTAACCACGATAAAAACGAACATACCTACATACGAACAGTGATTGATTAACGAAAGCCAATCTAGTCACACTATTCTACTCAGATTTTGACATTTTTTGCCATCGGTGCCATACAAAACCTAAAATGAAAATAATGACGATCAAATTACTATTAATAAAGTGCTTTTCCCATTATCCACCTCTTCAGTTTTTGGGCCCAGTTTAAGTTTCATTGTAGGGAATTACAGTTTCGTCTCAGGGTGGCAGTATTGCAAAGTAAATAGGTTTCACAAACATCCTCAATGTTTTTCCCCCCCAGAAAGGAAATAGTAAATTACAACAAGCACAATATTTAATCTACTAGCTATTGCATGTAAAGAATTTTCTAAAGACTTCAATCCTTTCTAAAATTGCCCTAATTAAAAATGAAATTATAATACGCTCATATTTGGAATGGAAAGTTTTTCATGAATTACACATGAATTTGACAGGTGGAGTAAGGTAACGAGATGGTGGTGAGAGTCTATGTAATGTAGGGTGACAGCATAATGGGAGGAGCAAGAAAACAGGAAGGACATTTAGAGGCTTTTGAAATTTGCACTGGTGGTGGTTACTAAGAGATTTATTGCAGCTCAATATTTTATGCCACTGAGCCATACAAATTTATAGCGCCATGTGAGGAGATAAAGAGAAGAGGAGCGTTCAGGGAACTTTGTTCCATTTTGTTTGATCAAATAATGTACAAAAATAATGCCTATATTGATTTTCCAAAGAATTATATATGTTTTTCTAGTGAATTTACCTATTTAAGATTAGGGTAGGGTTGGAAATATTATCATGATCAGTTCTGAATAATTCAACAATAGGCTACCTTTCACTCACAGTTGATGGTTGTAGAACTACCAAAAGTTTTCTAGGTTTGAATAGGCTATAGAAAAATGCTTCTGGTTTTGTGTGACCTGCTCGCAAAGCTGATAAGCCCTGTCTTGAGGTTTTTAGTTTTCATGAGTCAACTGACAGCCAAACATGGCAGCAAGCTGTGGTTGTCAAACGTATGCCGGCACATGTGGTGTGAGTTTGTGATGATGTCATTAGTTTACTAAGTTAAAACTTAAGAGTTTTAAGTCTTATAAAAACAATTTCTAAGATATTTTCAGTGGTGGATGCTGATACTGCAACGATTCTATGAAGAAGGCTGATTTCCGAAAAGTTTGATCTTGATCTATATGTGCTTTATTATATAATAAAAAACTAATTATTTATTTATTTATTCATCAGAAGACACAAGTCCAGATCTTTTGTTCTTTATGTCAATGTTGGATGTTAAGAAATGTAATCATGAATCCACATTAAACATTTGAATTTGTTTCCATATAATCATTTATTTTAAGGTCCTTTTAATGGTTTTAAATGTAATAATACTAATACATTTCTGACTGTCATTCAAAATGTGATCAAAATTATTTATTTATTAAACAATATAATTTAAATAATCACACTGTAAGCAGGTGAACCTGCTTTCAAAAAGCCTTGATGACCCAAAATTCTGTAAAATGTCACAAAAATAAAAAATTTGACATGCTCAAAATATTCAAAATTTTAAAAACATTCTAATTATGTTTTTTTTATTAATATAGTCCTGCTTTATGCCATTGTACTTTTTATGTATTTTGATTTGCTTTTCCATGTATTTGCTTATTATGTAATGTGTAAAGAATCAGACGATGAGTACGTGAACCTACTTTTCAAAAAGGCATAAAAAATGTCCCAGAAATCTGTAAAATTTCACCAATTAAAATGAAAACATTTTTTAAAAAGTTTCTGAAGATCTTCCTTTTAGCTTTTAATTCATTTATGCCTGCTTTTACCATTGTATTCACTTTTATTTGCTTTTCCATGTAATTGCTTTTTGTCTTTCAAATGTAAATAAATTATTTTTTTTATAATATTTATACATATTTTTATTTTTGTCGTAATTATTTTTATTCATTCTGTCACGGTGAGGTGAGGATTGAATGAGGACTCAAAGGTAAAAAAAAAGCTCCAATTCAATACATTTACTAAATATGAAATTAAGTAGAGGCAGGTCAGTCAGATACACAGGCAGAAGATCCACAAAAACACACACATCGGAGCAGAGGCTAACTAAATACAGAGACAAATGAACCATAACGATGTGAAGAAAGGTGACACAGATGATGGTAACAATTAAGGTGAGGGAGTGAATAAAGTTGTGGAGACGAGGAGGATTCTGGGTAGTGTAGTGAACAGACAAGGACAGATTGGTGCAGACAAAGACTGTGACACATACATTGTTTTTTTTGTTTTGTTTTTTTGTTCTATTTTTATTTGCCTTTTTAATTTCTAATATGTTCAAAAGTTATATATATATATATTGATTGTCAAAATGTGATTAAAGTCATAGTTTTCAACCTATTTATTAATTGTTCCCTTTTATTTGGCTTTCCAATATTTCTGGTTTATTTTAATTAATTAATTATTTTAATTAATACACATTAATTTATTATTATTGTTTTTGTTATGCGTTCTTGTGTTCATACTCATATGACGCACTGCATTTTATGAAAGATGCTATATAAACTGCCATTTATTCATTACCTTACACTTTTCATGTTTTTTAATACCACTAATAAACAAACGTAATCCATGACCCACTGTCATTCTATAGCAGCCTCATTGCCAGTAATGCATGAGCTGCTTTAATTCATGTTTGTGGGCTACACAAAGCTTCTCTCCCAGGAGCACGTCACCCAATTCACAACACCCTTTGTTCTTAGAATGGTTCTTTGTTCCCTCCTACAAGATTCTAAATTTACCCACCAGAGACTAAAGGTAGCGTGATAATTAACTGCATGTCACCACAGCTGAGGACCTGAAACCAGAGACACCCTCTGCCCATTGTTCTGTCCAGTTTAGGGCAGTGGCGGAGTGACATCACTTGGTGATGTCAGATTCCGAAGGGCGGAACTGGACCGCCAGGGCCCCTCTGATTGGTCATATCTTGTGGCACCTGGGAAGACAAAAGGTATAAAAGTTCTACGCTCAGTCAAAACAAGCAACATTTTAAGCATAATTCTGCAGCATCCCTAGAACGACCTGATCTGAGTTGGTTACCATGGCAACAGTTGTACCGGTGAGTACTTGGAGAACAAGAATGCTTCTTTCGAGTTTAGATGAGTTGATCATTCACTTATAACAATAACAGATGATCCAGATAGAAGAAACAATCTCTTTTGGGGCTCAATTCAGGGCTCATGTTGCACAACAAAAAGTTTTTAAATTATATTTATTTTATTTTATTTATTTACCAATTTTTATATTGTTATGGTCATATTTAAACGGTAGATTATCATTTTAGACACACTTATGAATTGCATGTTCAGCTTTTTTGTTATGAAGAGGGTTACAATTTAAAAAATGGATTGCTATTTAATACAATAGTGTGAAATAAAAGACTTGTATTGGATCCCTTAACTTATTCTCAGTTCGGTTAGTTTGAGTTTTCTTTGTTCTTGACTGGGTCATGTTCTGTCAGCACTATTGGTGTGGATGTATCATGTCTGTGCTCTGGGCCGATCAGGTGTCAAGTAAAAGAATCTGTGTGTCTTCAAGTTTATTGTATAGAGTGTGTGTGAGAGAGGGCTTTGGTTTCTTAGGATGTAGTTAATTAATCGCGTCCTTGGTGTTAAGCCAGTTCCTTGTCAAATGATTTTCTTATCAACTGGTTAATTCGTAGAAAAGTCCCGATTTCATGCAACATAATTCTATATCTTTGTTCTTGCTGTTTTTTTTCAGTGTGCGTCCTGCTATGGCAGCAGCAGCGTTCAGCTCTTTGGGAGGGGGGCTGGTGGCGATTACATGTCCCTTTTCACTTACAGAGGGCCAAGAGGGGCCCCTCGCCCAAGTCTGACCTGCCACGCTCCGAAGATGACACTGCGTCAGATTTGTCGCATGTTGCGTATAATGCGCCAGCTGCGCAATAAAGAAGCAGCGGCCGCTGCTGCAGCAGCCAGGTGAGGCTTATATTCCCAAACACTCATAATCTCTCAAAAGAATAGTTCACCCAAATATATCAATTCAATCATCATCATCTGTTAAACAGTGTGTTCTATATAGTATAATATACACTGAAAAAAAAATAATATGCTTTATCTAATCAATAAAATTGTTACAAGCAATATTATTAATAAAATTGTACAAATTAGAATTAATTAGAATATTAATTTGATTAACTATTACTCAATTCTAATATGTTCAATTTAATAAATAATATCGCTTTTAATCTGTTGCCACAATTTTATTGATTAGATAAAGCATATTCATTTTTACAGTGTAGATCCACACATAATCCATACTGTTTTTACTGTCAGTTGACCTACCAGCACCAGTTGTGTCGCTTTACGGTCACTTTACTGTCATTTACAAATCCTATCCTGTGGTCTCATGGGATAGTAAACTGACCATTGTGTGCACACTTAAGAATCTCACCGGTAGCAAGTCATCTGGTAATTTTGCTTAAATGAGGACTGTGAATTCGGACATGCTTCTTTTGTCAAATATGCTGATTTCTGTAAATGAATGCAAAACTAAACTGAAGTCAGTGTACATTAACAATGTTAATGCACATTTAACATAAAACTATGTGAACGGTGCACTGTGGTGTCGCAGGATTTTGAACAAGGTTCTGTGCTGAACCATGGATGGGGAAATGGTGCAGTTTCGATTTTTTGGAACTTGCACAGACAAGCGGAGTGATGAAAATACTAAGTCCCTGTAATGTTTGTTCTCATCAGAAACTGTTGAATGAACTAAATTGTATGAATTAATTGAATACAATATATTTGATATTTACCTTCTGTGTTTCTTGTTTTACAGAAAACAGGCCTCTCCTCCCAGCTCACCTACAATCAAATCGGAGAAGCGATGCTTGCCTGCCTGTTTTCGACGTAGACGTAGTAACAATATCAAAAGAGTGAGTTAAGCGTCCAGCATCTCCAAAACCTCCCAACAACTTCAGCCCTGTGGGAGTTTACAAATTGGGGAAATGGAGCCAGACCTCACTCTACACAGAAGACTGAAAGTGAGGGACCAAGACATCACGTCCTACAATCTTGTTGGATTCTTTTGTTGGGAGGATTTGACATGCAGCACATCTGGTTTTAAAGGGAAGACGTCCTGCAGATCTTTAGGTGCCCTGAGTGCTGGAACTCTGTCTTACAAAATGACAAGAGTTTTTATATATATATATATATTTTTTTTTTCCGGACTAGTTTGCACTCATTGAACTCGAATTGTGAAATTTATGAAATTCCAGTAGGGTCAAACAGTTTTGTGTGCTTCTATCTGTAATTAAACCAGCGGAAAGTCCTCATCAGGGTGGAAATACAACACCGCTATTTGTTTGTTTATTTATTCATCTGTTTGTTTGTTTCTGTGTGGGACAGGGGGCCCAAAGTTCTTAGACCGGTGTGCATTACTGTGTTGAAACTAAAACTGCCACACTGTACACAAATTGTGTGTGACAACATTGTGAATTTACTGATTTCCTATTTATCTGCCTTATTAGTTGTCTATTTATTTGCTTTTCAATAATAAAACACATGATTTCAAAAGATGAGTGACTTATATGTGATTGAGCACAAATAATTATTAACTCATCTTCAGATTACATGTTTTTGGAAATGTTTTCTGGGCTATTTTTACCGTTTAAACAAATAATTAGCATATCATGACTGATTTTAGAGCATCAGACATGTTTGACTGAATGAAAGATTTGATGTACACTGAATAAATTGAACCCCTCTTGTAATACTGCTCAAAAACTTCAGTAAACACTTTATTTGAATTCAAGTCGTCATTCATCATTACTGCATTCTAAGAAGAAAATAAAAAAGGGTTTTATACTGTTAACACTAACATGCTTAAGAAGTTTCTGCATAATCTTTTATGAAAAACGCAATGACAATGCTACCACTTAACCACATAAAATAACATTTGAACTGCTAAGAAAAGAAATATGTAGACAAAAATGTATTGTGCAAATATACCATAAAATAGAAATCTTAGATGAATATAAATTACAATCTAAATCTAAATTATGAGATACCTGAACTAACAAATAAACAAAATAAAGTATTGGCATAAAGTCATTTGACTCTCTTCTGCAGAAAAGAAAAGGAGAAATTTATTGCAGAAAGCTCAATTTACTTGATCTCAGTCGCCTTTATTTATTTACAGGCCAACAGCTTATGTTAACAACTATGATCCTTTTTAGAAAGAGATGATATCATACCATATGATAGTGCTTAGACTTCTCTCATTAGTTACAAATAAGACATGGGATGCTCTTATCATCTGATCTGGATCTCTCTGTTAGTGTTACTGGATCTTAGCGCTGCATTTGATACCAATGAACACAAAATTCTTTTGAATAAACTCGAAATTTTTGTTGTCATTAGTGAAATTGCTTTCGTAAGGTTCTAATTATATTAATTACTTACCTGACAGATCTCAATTTGTAGCAGTAAATGAAAAGGTGTCATATCGATCCCAAGCTCAGTATGGAGTACCACAGGGCTCAGTACTAGGACTGTTGCTTTTCACCCCTCTACATGCTACCATTGCGTGATATCATTAGGAAAGATAGCATTAGTTTTTACTGTTACGCTGATGATACTCAGCTGTAGCCTAGCCCCGCCCCTTTTCAGCGTTGCGCTCGTTGTCTTTTGACTTCCGGTCTGTATTTTCATAGCGATCTTGCATAGGTATGAACTGCTCGTAAAAAAAAATCCTGGTCGACATTTGTTAAGACATCTGCTCTACAATGATAAACTACAATGCTCATGATAACTTTTGTTATCTCTACAATAATAAATTCACTTCACCAGCTAATTACTCCTTGACAGCGATGCCATATACAGAACGACCGCAAAAACGGAAGTTCAATATTCTAAAGATGACGGCGCCCATGTTTCTCTGGTGCATAACAAGGTCTATAAAGTTCACAATAAAGCATAAAAAAAGGTCTATAAAATGCTAATAAAAAGCTAAAAGCTAATAAAAAGCTATTATATGGCTTCAGAATACTTGTAATATTTGCAAAAATTGCGAGGAAATTGAGCTGGAAATCACCTGGTTTGAAAGAACATAACATTCGTCAAAACATTTTCTTTTGTCTTTTTCTTTTCCACATAAGAAAATAAGCTAGGCTATATGGTTTGAAACAAAATGTTAACAACATGGGCTAAAATGTTCCTTTCAAGAGGTTGAGCTCACCTCATGGTTCCGCTGCTTATGAATTACAATGGCTTTCCAATGACAAAAGGGCAGGTGAGGTCATCATCATCATCATCATCATCATCATTCACCGCTGACTGGACATCACAGACTGTGGTACAAACAGGCCGTGCTGAAAATTTCATGGGGACGATGTTTTCTGAACGTGAGCTGCTGGGGAGTCAGGTTGTAGGATAGGAAGCCGGGGATCAGGTGTCCTTTTTGAGCAGGAAGTTTATCTTGCAGTCTCACTCTTACATTGGATGCTGGCCTGTAGGCAAACGAACTGATGCTATAAATAAACACATCTTAAAGGGGTCGTATAATGGTACATGCACTTTTAGAAATTGATTGTACTGAAATGTGTGTTGGCAGATCCTGTACACAACCATCATATAATGATAAAAATCCATCCAGTGTTTTTGTTTTAATCTGATTATCTATTTAAATCTTGTGTAACCACAGCCACGTCCAACTGATCTGAAGGCACAGGCGCTTCGGTCAAAAGGTAAAATTTCCGAAATCTCTGTGTAAACAATGAGTGACGTACACAGCACCCGTGCCGTCAGATCAGTTTGATGTGGCTGTGGTTACATGAGGTAAAAACAAGATAAATACTGTTCGTTTTCTCACACAAACTGCTCGTTTTGTGTCTTAGGCCATCAGTGTGTACTTACATTTACGAGTCATTAAATCATGTTTAATTTTGGACTTCTCTGTGCATGCTCTTTCAGGTGATCCCAGGGTGGACCCCATAAACCTCCATTATATGACTGATAGACAACACCGGTTTGACTGAAAATATCAAAATTGAAAATACTGTGGAAACAAAGACACCTACATCTTGGATGCCCTTGAGGTAAGCTAAAACATATCAAAAATTAATTTCAAAGTGAACTATCCCTTTAATAGGCTACCTAAACGCCCATAGAACAGAGGGGCGGGGTGGGCAAGGCTCATTATCATTTAAAAGCACTGAAACGGCGTGCTGAAAACAGAGCTGTTTTTGACCAGGTAAAATTAGTGTTTTCTTAATTTGAATTTTTAATTAAAGTATATTACAAAGTTTTCATTTAGACCCTAAGGCGTCATATTAACTTGTACAAAAATGGCATTATATGATCCCTTTAAAAACAGTCAAGTTTGAGTTTAAAAAAGATCCACACAATGGCGACCACTTACCTAAATCACTTACCTGTGATCCGCAACTTTTAAGAGTCAGTGTACAATTTATACTAGTCTGTCTGGAAAGAAATTTGTGTTTACTAGGTAGGTACTAGGCCACAAAATATAATTTTACGGAAAATGTCCTCTTTTGAGAAAAGTCATAGGTTTGTCAAAGTATGCAAGCTTTGTGCCAGCATTCACGTGGTCTCATTTTGTAGGTCACATTTCTCAGCGGCATACATCAAGGATGTCTAATTTCAGAAAAGTAACCATTATAAATTTGACTTATTCCTTGAGAGGCATAAATTATTGTGATATATTCTGAATGTAATGGTTACTTTTTCGAAATAAGGCAGTATTCAGCCGACAAATACGAATTCCGGAGGGCGCATCCTTTGAAATGAGACATAAGTAGAGTTTAGTTTGAGTACGTGACAGGATATTCAAATTCACTGTATCAACACACAACCTGGTTTTGCGGAGTTAGATGTGCTCATGGGTCAACATATTTTGTTGATCGTGGAACAACACGCTGTCTGAAAATATAATCCTAACCCTACCCATAACCTATCCTAAAATCAGAGAGAAATAACAAAGATGCAGAAGCATCTAACCCTGATAGTAAGCCTATATTTGACACAAACTGTAAACTTGACGCTCAGATCTGATTGGTTAATTGGAATGTTAATCAAGGAGCATGTTGTACTTGGTAAAAATAATCCACAAAAATCATGGAAATTAATAACAATTTTATTCAAAAAGGCTGCAAAAAAAAAATCTTTTTGGAAGCTTTATATGTGAATATCTGTAAACTACTTATTTTAGAAACTTGTTTTGCTAATATTCATTTTGCTAACATGCTGGGTTTCCCCCGCCCAAGTCTGGGCGTGTCTGTCATAATGTCTTTCTGTTATGATGACATCACTGATTATAGATTTAGCCACCTCAAACTGTGTAAAAATAAACTGTGGTTAGTTGCATGTTTTGCATGTCGGTCAGATGATCTCTTCCTGTTTAACCATATGGTACTTAGCTTTCAATCACACAACATAATCAAAAGTCTGGTTGCATGACACTAAATAATTCCAGAAAACACAGAGTTTATGGGCAAATCGTCAGCTTAATAACAGTAGTATTTCTGTGAGGTTTTGATAGCGCATCTATACACCAGAAAACTGGTTTGGAGATGAATCACCAGTCATGTGACCGGGTTCTCAATCATTTCTTACTAGGCAATCAATCCTTCTGTTTTCTCAAGCAAGATACCATCACTGAGTAATCTTGTAAACATGTAGTCACCAGAACAAAAGAATGTTTGGACAGCATCATATCATAACAGATAGCCTAAGGTTTCAGGTATTTCACAGTTCATTTCAAACACAATGAAATATGAAACTCTTCAATATTGACATCGGTCCGGTGATTTCTTAAAATGATTCCACTTATTAACTTTACATGGATAGTTTAACCTATACAAATTACACTCATGTCGTTCCAAAGCTGCTTTCTTTCGTCCTAGAATATAGATATTTTGTCTCCATATACAACGTTATTTTGGACCCCATTGACTTTCATTGTGAGCACTGTAAGTCCGACAGTGTTGGAACAACATGAGGGTAAATAAATCAAAGATTTTTGGGGTGAACTATCCCTTCACTTGACTTTATTATTTGTTTACCCAACCACCCTCACACTCATCTGCATAATTGGTGGATGTGGTTTACGTTAACCACATTGCTAAGACTTCCTTTCACCTCCGAGTGACCAATGTATGACCATTGTGTGAGGCAGGTCATCATTATCCAAGCCAATTTATCAAATGTTGGAATGATGTGGCAGGTAATGTGTCTAAACCTCATATTAATTTCACTTTGGTCAACCAACACGACAATTTTTTTGGCAAGACATTGACAAGCAGGTACCCAAAATGGCTGGTTTTTGGACTTGAAATATGTAACTCTCCTCATTATTTTTTATTTTCAAAACAAAAGCATATGTATTTGAAGTCCTGTGAGATTTGCGCTAAACTTAGGCAACCATATGATGCACGATTCACTCTGTTGGTCAAGGCCAGGGCCACGGAGGGCAGAAGTAAACACACGAGGCCCAGACATGAATAATGATGAGTCTCTCTGTTTAACACTGAAACTGAGAAGAGGCTTTAAAAAAAGACCTAAACACAAGTAAGCAATGACCTGTGAAGGTAGGCCAGACTGCTTGTGGACAGCACTGACCAAGGAGGTCTCGGAGAAATCGAGTCATCCCATGAGCCAACAGTGGATACTTGAGCCCTTGGTGTCACAAAGCAAAGGGTTAGCTATTGAGACGCCTCCCAAAGCGCACTCACGTGATGTTGAGTCGCTCACATTGGCATATAAAACTGCACCTTGGTAAAAACTATCCTTTCTTTTTTATTTTATAAAGGCCAAGTGTTTTGAGAGATGAGGGTCTGTAAAAACGTCCAATTATGTAATCCCTCTGAGGGAAAAAAAAGTTTTATGTTTTGTATTTTGATAGGCCTTATTTTAAGTAGCCTACATCTCTTGAATGCAAAAGACCTTTTATCATGACACACAAGTGCGAGGGAGGGAGCGAGAGACAATTAATTAACCTGGCTGGCAAAAGGCATATCACATTGCCAAAATATTGCTAAACATTAGAGATGAAGTGATCATGTTTCACACATGAAGCGCTAACCTCACGCACCAGTCAACACCGAACCAAAGAAAATGAGGATTTTGTTTTTACAAAGCTAACACAACGATGTTTGCATTCAAAGTGCCACTGGAAATTTACAAAGTAGATTTCTTATTTCCTGAAGAAAATGTCACTTTATTTTAATATTTGTTTTCTTTTTATGAAAATATCTCAACATTTTAGTAAGTTTAATTTGTCGAATTAGAATTTTATAGATTAAACTTTAAACATAAAAAAACATGTGAAAACATACACTCACTGGCCACTTTATTAGGTACACCTGTCCAACTGCGCGTTAACACTTAATTTCTAAGCAGCCAATCACATGGCGGCAACCCAGTGCATTTAGGCATGTAGACATGGTCAAGACAATCTCCTGCAGTTCAAACCAAGCATCAGTATGGGGAAGAAAGGTGATTTGAGTGACTTTGAACGTGGCATGATTGTTGGTGCCAGAAGGGCTGGTCTGAGTATTTCAGAAACTGCTAATCTACTGGGATTTTCACGCACAACCATCTCTAGGGTTTACAGAGAATGGTCCGAAAAAGAAAAAACATCCAGTGAGCGGCAGTTCTGTGGGCGGAAATGCCTTGTTGGTGCCAGAGGTCAGAGGAGAATGGCCAGACTGGTTCGAGCTGATAGAAGGGCAACAGTGACTCAAATAACCACCCGTTACAACCAAGGTGGGCAAAAAGAGCATCTCTGAACGCACAGTACGTCGAACTTTGAGGCAGATGGGCTACAGCAGCAGAAGACCACACCGGGTGCCACTCCTTTCAGCTAAGAACAGGAAACTGAGGCTACAATTTGCACAAGCTCATCGAAATTGGACAATAGAAGATTGGAAAAACGTTGCCTGGTCTGATGAGTCTCGATTTCTGCTGCGACATTCGGATGGTAGGGTCAGAATTTGGCGTCTACAACATGAAAGCATGGATCCATCCTGCCTTGTATCAACGGTTCAGGCTGGTGGTGGTGGTGTCATGGTGTGGGGAATATTTTCTTGGCACTCTTTGGGCCCCTTGGTACCAATTGAGCATCGTTGCAACGCCACAGCCTACCTGAGTATTGTTGCTGACCATGTCCATCCCTTTATGACCACAATGTACCCAACTTCTGATGGCTACTTTCAGCAGGATAATGCGCCATGTCATAAAGCTGGAATCATCTCAGACTGGTTTCTTGAACATGACAATGAGTTCGCTGTACTCAAATGGCCTCCACAGTCACCAGATCTCAATCCAATAGAGCATCTTTGGGATGTGGTGGAACGGGATATTCGCATCATGGATGTGCAGCCGACAAATCTGCGGCAACTGTGTGATGCCATCATGTCAATATGGACCAAACTCCCTGAGGAATGCTTCCAGCACCTTGTTGAATCTATGCCACGAAGAATTGAGGCAGTTCTGAAGGCAAAAGGGGGTCCAACCCGTTACTAGCATGGGGTACCTAATAAAGTGGCCGGTGAGTGTACATGTACAGTATTGTTTTTAATTATTTTATCGCCGCTGTTTTAGCGCGTTGCTAAAGCATACTCACAAGACTTGTCTTTTACACGATCTGACTAGCACCAGCTAGCACGTAACTTGAAGTTCACTTGTACATTTAAGTCATTTTTGGAAGAGGTACGCCTAAGTGATATTATATCTGATTAATCCATAGACAGTAAAAAATTAATCTCATACAGGAATGTGTTTCGGTTAGGTAATTAGCCCAGAAGTTTACTGAGGTTTTCAAGTTTTTCTTAGATTTTCTAGCGATATTACTAGTGAATAATTTTAAGCTTGTTCCGTGGTTTGTTCAAATTACAAATCTTAAATGAATAGTTCACATCAAAAATGAAAATTCTGTCATATTTACCGTCATGTCGCTCCAAACCTGCATGACTTAACGGTGCTTTCTTCTGTGGAATATAAAGTAATTTGTTTCAGTGTTCTTTTTCTACATTCAATGAAACCCAATGGGCTCAGATGTTGTTTGGACCCCAGTGACAGTGTCCTTCAAAATATCATCTTTTGTTTCGTGAAGAAAAAAAAAAAAAGTTTGGAATGGCATGAGCCTGAGTAAAATAATTAATGACACTTTCATAGGGTAGACTATCTTTTTAAGTATCCAAACACCGCAAAAAAGCAACCATTTCAATCATCAACAGACAAGGAGGCACATAAATCTAAATAAAAATCATTTATTTTCATTAATATAGTAATCAATCTACCTAGAGCAAAGAAATAAAGGTCCACCATGCCACTTTATTACTACAGTATGTGGAGGCTGCGCCAAGGTCTGAATACTGAACAGACAGACACACAGACCAATAAGGAGAGAGGGGGCGGGGTTCATTCTGGTCTTCATTCTCCATGCCTAGTTTAAGGTGGGAGGGGCCAGTGTACTTGGGGGTGGAGTCGAGGATAAATTCCTTTCATCTAAAACTTGGGAGGGAAAGCTTCAAAATCTTCAAGCTAGAGGAACAGACCTGTTATAGAGGGGCAGACCAATCTTGATGGACACGGAAAAGTTGAAATGTCTGTGTAAGTGTGAGTGTATACGAGTGTATGGCGTGTCCGAGAGACGAGGTGTAACAGGTGCTGCTTAGATCCAACTTTCACTGTACACTTGAAGAGGTTTCAGACACAAGGGATAAAAAAATTGAGGTAACAAACGCCTTTTCCGGTTCCTGAAAACAAAAAACAAACAACAAAAAACGCATTTCAATTTCAGACACTATTAAATACTACTCAATTAAAAAAAAAAAAAAAATCAGACTAGTGGATTAATTCACTTGATATTGGAAGTCTTATTAAATGATTATTATTATTTTTTCAAATGCATCGATATTACAATTCTGATTGATACTAATTAAGCCGATAACCGATATATGGGATATTTTAAACCATTTTAACTAATTAAATTACAAATAAAACATTTTTTTTATATTTAGGCATCACAACATTACATATACAGCAGTGTCATTATTTCTATTAATATAATGTACATTAATTTAAATAAAATATAAATATTAGATTTTTTTTTTACTTCAACTTAGAAATGTTGCAATAGCAACTAACCGAAATAAGTTCTTTCAAAATGAAGTACAAAAATGACCAAAAAAAAAAAAAAGAATAATAATATAAAACTGATGTACATTATGAAAATAGATACTTGTTTTGAGAGTTGCTAAAGAGTACATTTATCAGTGTAATTCAATTTTTATTGTTTTTACAATTAATGTAAAAATAAGCAAGTAGAAATAATTTACGATTGAACTGCTACAATAAAGCTCTAATGATAACCAACCAATATGGTTCAAATTTATTTTTTGAGATGATTTGATCTACAGAATTCACATTAAAATAATGGTTCATATGCACATCCAAAAAACTGAAAATGTGCAAGAATTATGGAGAAAATATTTGAATATACACTGATGAAATATTGACACCTGCTCTCATCGGGGTGTGTTGGTTCCACTTGACACTA
Source organism: Pimephales promelas (assembly GCF_016745375.1). Next base: position 1,744,130 of record NW_024121521.1, on the reverse strand, counting down.
TGGTGCCATCTGTATTAGTGTGAGACTGCTCCTTCACCACTGGATCTAAAGACAAATATGTGTGTTTTAAGAATTTTAGACTGTTTCCTGTGTCAATATAAGTGTGTCAGGAATGAGGTAAGCAAACTCACAGAAATAAGGGTGCTCCATGGCCTCGGTGGCAGTCAGTCTCTGCTGATGGTCATAGCGTAGCAGCTTGTCGAGAAGGTCCAGAGCCTCTGGGCTGACCAAATGCTGGTTCTCCGTCTGCACAAACTGTTCCCAGCGCTTCCGTGTTTGCCTGTAGGATACGGCAGGGGAGTTTCAATAACTGGACAATCTAACACAGTAGATTATATCACACTTGATGTTTCATCATCCATGTACTGACCACTCAACCTCGGTCAGATATCATTAATGATTAGGGTTGGGAATCGAAAATCCATTCCAATTCGGGAATCGGATACTTAAGGTCAATTCCTGTGTGTGCATTTTAATGTGATTCCATTTTCAACTACAAAGAGAACTCAATTTGGCACTCGCGCCACACGCTGTTTTCTTTGCGCACACATCCATCTTCACAGACAACCGCCTCTCATATAGTGTGCGATACTGAATTGAGTGCTTGAACGCACAAATACACACAAAACTATGTCAAACTGTTGAGAATGAAGCATGTGTAATAGTATATTGGATCCAGCGTAAGGTATTAAAGTGACAGCAGCCTAATAACGGCCTGCTGTGGCCGTTAACATTAATCAAAGAACAAAAAAAAAAACGAAATCACTTGTTGAACCTGACTGAATAACTTTTGAAACTTTAATTAGGATTAATCTATATTTTATTTATAAAACGACACTATGCAGTGTTATTTAACATTTGATCATTTCTATACCTGAAATTTGCTCAGCTGTATGCTAATGCTAATTTGTTTATTTGTTCTTATTATATTACGGTTTACTCATCTTTAAAAAAGTTTGAAATGTATATTAGTACAGTTGATTTTGTTGTGGTAGTGTTCTTTGGAAATCAGCTACAATAAATATGTTTTGATATAAACGATTTTACGTTACTGGAATCGACACAAAACGATTTATTTAAAAATTAAACCACATGAGATATAAATAAATATGATAAACAAATTTGCTAATAAAATATATCAAATAATAAAACAATTTATATATATTTTTCAATTATTGTGTGATGTTGTTGTTATTGTTTATTAAAAAGTTTTCAGAATATATATTTTTTTGGTTTCTCAAATTCCTCCATGACATCCTCCGCTGGTACTCACTGGCCGAGCAGGTCTTTGAATCGTGGATCCAGTTCAATGTGGTATTTGCGCAGGTAGCCAAATAACTCCTCTGTTCCGAGAACCTTTGCAATTCGCACCAACTGGGGGAACGAGAAAGTCGAATGAAATCATGGTCACATGGTGTTTAGCAAGTAGGGTTAAATGCATAGTAATATTATTTAAAATATTATTTTTAACTCTCTAATCACCTGATCGTAGTTGTCTTGGCCATGAAAGAAGGGCTCTTTCTGAAAGATCATACTGGCCAGCATGCAACCGAGACTCCACATGTCCAAACTGTAATCATACATCTGTTCACATAATATTACACACATTAAACCCAATAACCACACGCAACCTGAAAAGAAAACAGCAATATGTGCCAAAAACCTTTACTGATTATTATTAAATTGTGCTAAGATTTATCTGATCATAAATATGACTAAGTATATGCGTATGTACACATTTCTACATGCATAATTATATTGTGTGCGATTCATAGACCATTTTACCTGATAATCCACCAACAGTTCTGGACCCTTGAAATAGCGTGAAGCCACTCTGACATTGTACTCCTGTGCAGGGTGGTAGAACTCAGCAAGACCCCAGTCTATCAACCTCAGCTGGATCAAACACATACAAACATGATTCAGAACGTAATTTCTGAAATAACACCCTGTTTTTCTTAATAGAAACCGGCACCCTGATGCCCTCTGCTGGTGTATAATTAAATAACTACATGACAGAGGGAACATTACCGCTCATATTTCACTAAAAGTCTCTTTGAATTGTTTTCTCAATGTCTTATATGCAATTCAAGATGAAGAATTAACAATAACTGCTTCAT
>NW_024121521.1:1679510-1739510 GCF_016745375.1 Pimephales promelas | reverse complement strand
CTATTGCTTGCTAGTGAGAATAACAAGTGAAGGTACATTCTCATTCTAGAAAGCATTTGATTGGACAAAACACTGGGTATGCCCAAGAGTGCAAGATGAGTCATCGATATTTTTTTTTCAGAAGAGAAAAAATGTAAATGTATATATTAAATGCCTATGTCTATATTCATATCTTTTTTTAAGTGTATATACACTATCATTCAAAGTTTTTTTTTTTTTTAGAGAAATTCATTATTTTATTCAGCATGGATATTGATCAAAAATGAAAGTGAAGACATTCATAATGTTACAAAAGATTCAAATAAACGCTGTTCTTTTGAGCTTTTCCATTTAGCAAAGAATCTGAAAAAATGGTTTACACAAAAATAATATGCAGTTTTGATGAAATTGAAGATAATTAAAAAAAATGTTTCTTGAGCATCAAATCAGCTTATTAGAATGATTTCCGAAGGGTCATGTGACACTGAAGACTGGAGTAATGATGCTGAAAACACAGCTTTGCCATCAGAGGAATACATTACATTTTTTAAATACATTAAAATAGAAAACAGTTATTTTAAAGGGATAGTTCACCCAGAATACAGGTTTAGAACACCTTAAGGGTGAGTAATTGTCAACAGAAGTTTCATTTTTGGATTAACTATGATAGAGGGGCAGCAAACTAAAGTTTTTCAGAAATAATTACCGTTTTTACTGTATTTTTGTTCAAATAAATGCAGCCTTGGTGAGCATAAAATCAAAAATATACAACTATTTACATTGAAATTTCATCAAGCTCATGAAATCATATTGAACAAACAATCTACATTATCTACATTAAATTTACCACAACATTTCAGCTAATGACAACATTCGGTCACCCTAAATAGGTAGTTGACAAGGGTCATATTGATTATGCACACAAACTCTCACCTTGAGGATTTTGACCACAACCTTCTCATTATTGTTGATGTTGATGGCTTCGAAGACCTCGCTGTATTTGCCCCTCCCGAGCTTCCGTACCAGCTGGTAATCCTCCTGGTTACTGCAGGTGGTACACAGATTCACATGCCAGTCAGATAGAGGATCTACAGAAACCAACATCTCCGGCCCAGAACGCAAACAGACGGCTTCTGCTAGCAAGAAGGGGGCTGAAACAGTCAACCATCTGTGAAAATGACCAAGCCCATCATTTCCCCTGTCAGCTGAGGGCTGACTGACGTCTCTACCGAGGGACGGAGCCAAAGACGACATTTTAAGCAATGGTCTGCTGTCAGAAACTCTTAACTACAATAATGAGGCAAATGCCACTATTCTTACAGAGCTTTGCCCATTCGGAATCATATTTTTATCTGTGTAGCAAATCAAAATAGCCTAACATGATGAAGAAATCTGTTACAAATACAGTTATTGCATTACAATGTACTATCTATAGGTTTTAAAAGGAAATCCAACAGTTTTATTTTAGTATTATTCATATATTTTGAATAAGCTTTTATGTTTATATTTTCATTTGAATATCAGTATTTTTCGATTTAGCTTTAATTTATTTATTTCACTTTTTGTTTTGGAAATTTTAGTACTTAATTTAGTACCTTAATTCCCAAGGCAAGATTTATTGTTTTCATTTAGCCTAAGATTTTTAAATTTAATATAATTTATATTTATTAATTAATTAATTTTTTTGATGGTTTTAGTTAACAATACTAACAAAATAGACACTTGGCCACATTAAGATTAATAGTAGAGATCTAAAACATTATCGCCCACTAATTGATTGGTTTAAAGGGGATTTTGCAAGATGTAATATAAGTCTCTGGAATCCCCAGAATGTGTCTGTGAAGTTTCAGCTCAAAATAACCCACAGATCATTTATTATATCATGTTGCAATTAAATGCCCAGGCCATTTTTGATTGTTCATTAAAAAACATGTTGTTTTTGTGCATGTCTCTTTAAATGCAAATGAGCTGCTGCTCCCACCCCGCTTTCCAGAAGAGGGCGGAGCCTGTACAGCTTGTGTCTTGGATAATCTGCCAAAAACATCTGTTTCGTTTTGATTATCATCTCTATCGCGGTCACGCTCAAGTGACACCACAGTTCTTCAACATCATGAAAATGAATTATCGGCATAAAGTCAAAACTTCTGATATGTTTACTTGCACAGAAAGCTGGATGTCAGACGGTGCGTCCCGTGAGTGTTAAACAAAGTTCTCTTTCATGTCTTATTGTGTTTAAACGGTCAAAAACACGCAATGTTATGTCAAAAACACACAAAGTTCCAATAAACAGTCGGTTATGTCTGAACATCAAACATCAAGAAATCACGTGTATAATTGGATTGTGTATTAAAATGAACTGATATGCTGTTAATATGAATCAAACAACAAAAGAAAATGAAAATCACTTGCTCCTCTTGATTTAATAACTTAGCAGCTTTAATTAGAATACATTTCTTATGCAGCTGTTAAATGCTTTGGTGAGGATGTAAACATACACTGAAAAAAATATTATTGGTTTAAAGTCCCCGTGAACCGGAAGTTGCAAACGATTTTTCTCCAGTGCTGTGACGTATTTCCAAGTGAAACGGAATATTGAACAGAGGGCAGGGTTTTACTCTAGCGCTCCTCCTTCTCCATCTCTCGCTCATAGCAAACTAACGGTTTGAGGGGAGTGGTTAAGCGTTTCCCCACCCAAGCTGTGAAACCTACGTCATCAGAAAAAGAAACCGTTCCAGACCGGAAGTAACTTTTCAGATTTTGATTAAAGATTACCAAGGTAAAACATTTTTTTATATATATTCACTTGCACGGATTAATTGTTCACCACAAGACTAGTAATATGCGCTAACAAAGTAAATAGGTTCAATTTTGATTTCACAGGGACTATAACTAAAATTAAGTAACCTGGCTGCTTTAAAACTTTAAGTTGATTGAAATGGAAAAAGTGAGTTTATACAATGAAGGAGATTGATTTAATCATCAGAAACTCAAAATAATAAGTTATCTGAACTAAATAAATGATTTAAGTTGATTTGACAAAAGAAAAAAATGTGATGATAAATCTTGAAAATATATATATATATTTTTTTTACAGTGGGACTGGGCAGGGTCTATGCTAATAGGGCAGAGCCCATCAGTAATTGTGGGCGGGGTCTAATCATGTCACAAAAGCTACAATCTGCAAAAGGTTGTTCAATGATTATGACTAAAGTGGGATTTAAAATAAGGAGGAGTGGGTGGATTTGTACTATTATAGGGTGGATGTGTACACGCTGCCGACACACAAAAGCCATGTAAAAGTGAATTTTTCATAATAGGTCGGAGGTCCTCTTTAAAGGATTGGTTTTAAATGAATTTTATTGTTATTTTTGATGCAGCTTTCTGTTTCATGAAATAATGTTTTAATCTTAAAAAATAATAAAACAGCATAAAAAGCTAAATCCTCAAATGTATTTTTCCATTCTGCATATTTCAAACTGGAAGTCACATTTAATAATGACTTAATTTCGACCCCCAACAAAAATATTTGTCCAAAAAAAAAAAAAATTGGGGGGAGTTTAACAGTCACTGATCAGTTCCGTTGTATGGAAAAGAGCTGGCATGGAGATTAATAAGATAAATCCTCCTTTTGGGTTCCACAGTAAAGTATATAAAAGAAATAAATAACGACTGCACAATTATATATGTGCACTGTGCAAAACAGAAACGCATTAACTGCTCCAGAGGAATCTAACCATTAAAACCACTAAATGTTCTATTAGTGCGCTAGTTTAGAATGGTAATTACTGGATGTGGATTGCACACTTGAGGGAATCGGTGCATTTGCATAAAATCTGCGATGCTGAGGAGGACACACACTGCTCTCTAACGCTGAATCTGTAAATCCGTTCATGTCATCCTCTCATCACCAGCTCTCAAACAGAGGCTGCTCGATCACACAGATTGATGACTTTCCCAGCACGATCGATATCGAGCCTACAATGTGAACCACTGCGCAAAGAAAATCAGCAGATACATGCACAAAATTATGCACGTGAACGCGCCTAGGTAGGCAGCTCACTAGGCATTTTGAAACACAACATCAGATGATGATGCACTTTCATAGCTTTAAATATCTCACCTCCAGGTGGGCACATGGGCCTCGTAGTCCCAATATTCCCTGCTCTTCAAAGTGTTGACATCGGCATACACCCGAGATTTACTACCGGCCACCGGGCCGGGCATGGCGCGCAACGGGGCTCAGGGTGTAGGAGAAATCCGATCGCCAAATCCAATCCAAAACACACAGAAGGAGTACCACTGATCAGATGTAGACCAGCCCCGGGGGTGGGGGTCTGATGGTATCCGGTTCGGGCGTGTAATATCTGATATCAGCGGCGTAAAAGATGGAGCGCGGTGACCGATGAGCAGCACTTGTTCCCCGGTTTGTCGGCGGTGTTTAGACCGCCTGGAGATCCGGGGGTGAAGATGGATAGTGGATAGAGTGTGAAATGCTTTGGCAGTGCTAATATCGCATACAAAGATGCTAATATATAGAGTCTAGAAGGTCTATTTTGGACCTGTATGTGTGAAGTTTAGTGAAAAGTTATTTGGTTTAAAAATAGACTGAGTCCTAGGCGGGGGGGTTTGTTTAGATCTAATTATTGTGGGTTAAACCCCCCCACCACCCCAAAGGGGCCTCAAATCCCTAGATCCAAAGCATAAAGATCCGAGAGAAAAAAAAAGCCAGGATGTGTGTTCTCTCAGTCTTCAATCTGTAGCGAATGGATGTTGGAAAATACAGTCCACCGCAAGTGAGTAGAATATAACTAATCAGTTCCTGAGCTTCAGGATATTGACTGGTTAGAAAGAGAGGGAGAGGCGGTGGACTACAGATCGATGTTTTACCGGACCACAGTGAAAACCCGCTTCACCGTGACGTCGCTTGCGTAAAGTCGTTGTGCAATAATCGCGAAAAACGTTTATAATCCCGTGCAGCGTTCTGCTTGTGATCGGGGTTCGGGTTTTCCGGACCAATCCCCCCGTGCTGCTGCAGGAAAAAACGGACTGGAACGATTTGACCCGGAAGCGCAAGATAGCTTTATCAATTAGCATAAAAAATCCGGAAGTACAAATTTGCCATGGCCATAGATGTATATCAGTAGAATGCACATGCGCCAGCTCCAAACTCGGTGACACCTCCGCCGTTTTGGAACGGTCAACATGACGCTCTTCATCATTCGCACTAAAAAATAAATACATTTCCAGCGAAAAAGTGACAGTATTGTGCAGCATATCAGAGGGTATACGGTTCTAAAAACCGCCTACATGCATTCCATTCAAAATGGACTAACCTTTCAGAGGTAATAATGTATTTGTTTGTGTTTTTATAGCTCAATATATAATATCGATATACAGAGTTGTGCAACATTAACGATAAACTAAATTCTATGAAAATCATCTTCTAATCTTTCTATTGCAGTTAAGATATTAGTAAATGTGGATAACTACGGTTGCTCTCGAGTGTTTACGACCCGGCTTTGACCGTTCCAGTATGGCGGACGGTTTACAGACGCTAATGAGGCATCTGTGTGTATGTATTATCTAATGGTCATGGTCACTGGGCATGTCCTTCCGTTGCTATGCGCCCATATTTGACTTCCGTTTGATGTCTAACAGACATTTTGAGGAAATGTGTGGCTGTGTTCATCGTTTCATTCACTGCTGTAAAGAGGGCTTTAATTCAAAAGCATGTATATTTCTATGTACGGCAGATCTTCCATTGAAATATGTATATATGTGTTTATAAGAGAAATGTATAAATGTCTTTATATGAGAACTGTTCTCAATAATAAATAACAATTCTGATGTTATTTATTTATTTACTAATTTATTTAAATGTCTTTCCTAATTATGGTGGACATTGTCTGACATTGCTACAATCTGACCCTAAATTAAAATTCATATTAAAACATGCTTGTTTTGCGTTTTTGATAGAATTTCACAACAATGGATAATGAATGTATGTGTGTATTGATTAGTAGTCTACCAATAATTTATTAACCCTTTAACTTACTTCTCAACCAAACGGTTGAGCACATTTTGAGTTTGAGATTTGGCACATAACGGTTAACTATCACCTCCCTTTTTGAGAATGGCAATGCACTATTAAAACTTGGTTGTAATTCAAGTATGCTTTGTACGGAATAAAGACCTAAGTTTAGTCTTGTTTTAAAGAAAACACTGCAGATAATTGCTGAAGTAAAAGCACTTAAAAATTAAAGTATGAAAAAATTATGGAAGTTAAAATTAAATCAAATATACTGTACTACATATTTTTTTCTTTTATATAAAACATATATTTTACAAAATATTTTTTTCCTATAAAATTACAATAAAATCAAAGCCATAGCCTATCTAACCAAGTTGTGTTCCAAATTTGAAATTGATATCACAAAAATTGATTTTGTTTAGGCGTAATACCAAAAATGACATAAATTCCATTGAATTTAATTGTATGCATTCTGCTGTAATTAATAAATGTCTGTCCAAATATGACTTCTGTTTCAAAATATGGAACCTTGAGACTCAGACCTTTCTGACAATGTGTTTTGTCAAGACTAGAAAAGGTTTTGATCATAAATTATGATGGGCAATGAAAAAGCATGGCGAAGTAAGTGTATGAATTCCGTTCTGTGTTTGTGCTGCCTTGTCGAAAAATGCTACCATAGTGTGAATCGATCACAGAAAATGTTGATTAATATTTTATGAAATACAATTATAATACAATTCTAAGTTATGAGTAGCTACTGTATACTGTTGACTACTGTTTTTATCTTTAAAACGTTGTGAAAAGTAAAAATTATCATCAAATATTAATCTTTGACTCACTTGTCAAAGCACATCTTTCCTTAATAACTGAAACTTTCAGTTATTCTTGTTCAGCTGGCTAACAAATATTCATATAGTAGTGAGCATTTTTTAAAGGGAAATTACATTATAGCACATTAAAAACTGACCATATGTTAAAAAAAAAAACTGAGTCTGCACATGCGCATAACCAGTAGCAAACAGAACACCTGTACCATTTACCATAAAGTGACATCTCAACCATTTGGTAGAGGCCGATATATAGGATGTGTTGAAAAATAAATACATTGAGTGTGGTTACTAGTGACCTAAGAAGATAAGAAATGCAAACAAAGAAAATTTCCATCACTTTTTTCTTGGTGCGGACATCGAAGGGTTAAGGGCGAAACAAACGGGTGTACGAAACCATGGCAACAAGCAACCATGGCAGCTACGACAGAGCACAGTAAAACCGACACGGATCAAAACCAACTTGTTGAACTTGTAAATGACATAAAGTAAGTTATAAAATCTTTTTTTTTCTATTTCAAATGTTGACTTAATCTTGCTGTCATGTTTGCCAAAAGGAAAAAAGAAAAGTGTTTCAATTTAGTTGGTTAATCATGGCCAGTTAGGACCAGCCGCATTTTAACTGAACGTGGTTTCTGAACTTTTTATTTCTGGTTGCATCAGCAAACAATATTGTATTTTATGTAATTCATGTAAAAAACAATTAATTTGTATTTTTCTACATTTAAGGCGATCCAATGCAGAGCTACAAGCAGAGATCGGTATATTTGAGCAATATATTAGTCGACTGGACCTTCAGACTCAATCGGAGGCTTTTGAAACATCACGGATGGAAATGGCAACGGTACGTGTATATATATATATATATATATATATATATATATATATATATATATATATATATATATATATATATATATATATATATATATATATAATATATATATAATAAAAAAAATAAAAAAAAAAAACCGGAGTGTTTTTATGAGTGGTACATGCATGATGTTCATTTATTCATTGTCAATGTTTTGATTCCAGAGTCGAGGAAGGAAAACTAAAACTAAAGTTAGCACTCCAGAGAGGCAACAGCTCCTGACACTGGAACAGAAATGTGATGTCGCCCAAAGCGTGCTTAAACAGATGACTGAGGATATGAAGAGAGCAAAAGACCATTCAGAAAGAGAGCTAGACAATTACAAGGTCATTAGTCAAGAGAGGGAACAATCTCATAAAGCTTTGTCACAAATATATTACACATGCTTATATAATTGATTCTACCCATTTTAGGCAACCCTGGAAGAAGCTGATATCCACTTGGCGGAGGTTAAAAAAGAATGTTGCCAGTTTGATCGCGACATCTATAAAGCACTGCAGGACAAAAAGTGTTTGACGATGAGTGCTGAGAAGGTCATTAAATACATTGAGGACAGAATAAGGGCCAAGGTAAAAGAAAACTTCGAGTCGCAGGTTTATTCTGACAAGAGTTGTGATTTAAATTCCCAATAAAGTGCCATCTTTCCAGGAGAACTTGATCGAGAAGTTGCATCGGAAGAATGCAGCACTCGTCGCACACAAGAAAAAACTACAGGTCCAGCTAAAGCAACAGGAGGAGATGGGTGAGGGACTGACGTCGCTGGACTTAGAGCTGCTCAAGTTTGAGAACAGCAAATCTCGTAAACAACTGGATAAGCAAAACCTTGAACATTCGGATCTCAAAATGGTTGCAGGGAATACTTTGCAGGCCTTGAATTCTAATAAGGTGATTCTTGGTTAACCATAGAACATATCACCTATTTGTTAAGCCACACGCCACAGTATTAGGACAGGTCTTACAATGCTATTACTATAGGGAACTGTTGGCCTTGTGTTGACACATTAAAAGCCTGTTCATAACAAGAATGACAACTACAAACTACAGATCTGTTTATTCTAAGCACGCGCTGCAGGCTAGTCATCTGTCGCTTTAAATGCTCAAGCTCTTTAAAATAGGATGGATTCAGATTGGCTGTCAATGTTTTTATCAGCTAGAAAAAATCTTTCTGATTGTGTCTCTGCGCCATTGTGGTGTGGACTCTGTTATTCTTTAATATTTAGAACTATATCTTTATCGTTATCATTATCATTATAGTTATCAGCCTAAAGGGTTTAGAGATTTTTTTCAATGTCCCCTTCTTGCAGAAGAAGCTTCAGACCTTGACAGACGAGTCAGATGTGCTGAACAGTGACATTGCTTCACGGGGGAAGTTACTGGTTAAGATTGAGGAGGAGATCAAGGAAGCGGAGGAGGTCAGGATAATGAAATTCCTTCTATGTAGGCCTACTTGAACTTGAACTTACAGATCTGTAGAAAAAACACCATAAAGCTCCTCAAGAGCTTTGAGTATCTGAGCCAGAAACCAACATCATGGCAGTAAATGACCAAATATTGACACTTAAAAAAATCAAAATAAGGCTAAACCAACTAAAAGGTATTTGTGCTAATTGGTATGGGACTCCACTGGTCAAAAGCCATAATATGGATTTAATTTTTCCTGACAGGAACGAAAGAAAGCAGAGGCTCTTAACGAGAAGTTGAGGGGCCAGTTGGCCGACTATCATGTACCAAATGTCCTACAATACATCGAGGTTAAAGAGTCCCATGGCCAGCTGCAGAAGTGTGTTAAGGAATGGGAACGCAAGGTGGAGATTGCAGAGGTGAGGGCTCTTATCCTTTATTTTTTTATTACTACTTATTTTGCCTATATATATATATATACACACAAGACAAAATAATATATATATATATTGTCTTATGACCATGTCTTATTTAAAGACATGGTCATAAGACACTTCTAGAATTAATCAGCTCTTTATGGTTTTTAATTGTGTGTTTTTTTTATTTTTTTATTTCCAGATGGCATTAAAAACACACACAAAATCCTGGGACAAGCTTCGGATTGCTGCTGGAGCCAGACCAGTTCCTGCACGACATTCAGCCACAGAATCTGGATTGTATGGGTTTTGATATGAGGTCCTAAATAACCTCAATGCCCAAGAAGATGACCATACATTTAGCATCTTCTGCTGAATTTCAGCTTAAAACACAAACTGCATCAATATAAAGAAAATAAATGCACATAGAAATGACAAACAACAATGCATTATTAATGAAAAGGTTTATTAGTTAGTGCTGTGTATATTAAATGCTACATACAGATATTTTAGCATGAATGTCACATCAACCGCCACATGAACTTCTTTTACTAGCTCATTCACAATCTACAATTTGGGGGAAAAAAAAGCTAAGGATAAGTATGTGCGCTTGGAAGCACAGATACTTGGAACAGATTACAGGAACTAACACAGCAAGCATGCACAGGGTGGAGAGGTCTCAAAACCATAGAAGGTCGTCGATCGAAGGTCGACGTTCCCCTGTGGTCCTGACACGTCTGCCAAGAATATAGATATTTATGGAGATTTTAAACAATTTTAATAAAAAAATTTATGTACAAACATGAAAACATAAAAAAACAACATACTTATGAAATCCAACTGCTCATTCATTCTTAATGCCTATGGTTTAAAAAAAGCCCCTTGCATAAATAGATACTATAAAGGGGAAACAATTTGGAGGCCAAGGACTCTGTGGAGAAACTAGACATCCCTGCTTAAGGCCAAAGTGTCACCATCACCTCTAACCCTGTAGGAATAGGCGAAACCTAACTGCAAGAGGGAGATGATCCTCAAGGGCCAGTAATCAACATATAATACTGCATAAGCAACAGAGCCAAGAATGTCATTTTGCCCCATGTAGGATGATGGGAAATTGCGATGGGGTGGGAGGGGTAAAGTAAAAATAAAAAAGTAGGCAAATCAAGACTTGAACAGTTCTATTAAAATTCAGCTTTGTGGACCATTACAAAAAGTGGTAGATTCTTCTAAAATTAAAACAAGGAGAGCATGTGTTTAAAAAAAAAAAAAAACATAGATTACTCTTGTATGAGTACCACTCAAATATGTCTATATATAAATATATACACATATTTTTCTATACAAGTCAGTTTTAAAAAATTCTCAAAAGAACATTATCGTTGGATGAGTATGCAACACAGACATTCACTAACAAAAACATCTGAATGATGCGCGTTTAAATCGAGGCCTTAAAGGGCCCAAAACTATTACTTTCCCTCCTGGATCCTGGGGGAAGCCGAAAATACATTTTGAAAGTCTTTGATTCTAGTTTTTATAAAAGAAAATAACAGGGAAACAAAGACTCACCGTCATGTTGCAAAAGGCAGATGACTGTAGGCAAGACATGGAGTTGGCAGATAAGAGATCAAACACATGGATAAATCTATACAGTAGACATAGAATGACACTTAGGGTACTGTACAACAAATACACAAGTCCTGTAAAGGTGGGGGGCAAGGGGCAAAAACCTTTATAAAAACAGACTAAACTTTCACACAACCTTGACTACACCAATAACAATCCCAACTACATCTACAAAGAGGCTCAATTTAACTTTAAAAAGGCATAACAGAAACAAAAAGTAAAGAATGTATGAATTGGAACATGAAAAGCTACTTATAACTGGTGCAGTTTAAGAAAGACAATGCAATATCTAATAACACAACTGTTAAACAAGTTGTATACATACTAACTATGTACATACAGTAATACAGGAAACCTTTTCAGGTTTTTAAGCAATTTTTAGGACAACTGTACTGATTCTGGTGGTAACATGAACTGTTTGTATGCAAGTTTACATTTCTATATAGATTCTATATATTTACGTATAATCTCAGTGAAATGTAGAGACCGTCTGAGGTCATTATATTTCTGCTGGTTAACGATCTGTCCCGTTTAGGGTGTGGTACAGTACAATGATGTTTTTTGGTACATACCATTAGTTGCCACGAGGAGAACGTCAACATTGACATAAACAGACAGTTTCAACAGTTTATAACAGCACAACTTTTTCCCCCTTTTTGTTTTGTCTTCAATTGTGGGGAGAACTTAATGCACACAGTAGGCTGCTGGAGGTGCTCTCAATGTGCGTACAATGTACTCAAAATCAAAGGCTAGAGATCCAAGTAGAGAGCTTTTGTAGAGGCACACAGTAAGCAGTATCTCAACTATAGTAGGTACTATAATGCGATACTAAAAACCGGAGCTGATTCTATATGACGGGTCAAGAAGACTGATCAAATCGCTTTTGTCTTGTGCTCTAAAGATCTTGAAGGAGGGCATTGTGAGCCATGTCTGGCCAAGGAGCCATGAAGCAGGGCAAATGCTGCCCTACTGTACTAGGATCACAGTGCTTTCTGGGATAGAGTTCAAAGATCTGTTTCTGTCCTCCCAGGGTTCATATATAAACCAACAACCAATAATTCATCTTTGTTTGCCAATCAAACCCAATTAAATGATGCCTCTAGACATCAAAAAGGGAGTAACTACTTGTTGAGTATAAGCATCTTTAGAACAAAATGAGGTATTATGAGGTTACTGGGCCTTGTAAAAATTCTTTCTGACTGGGGAAGTTTGCCGAGATTCCTAAAACCTCTGTGAATGTAATCGGGGACACAAAGTTACTGAATGAGAGAAGACACAGGGTACCCGCTACCTTCAGCAGTGTGCTGGACAGTATGTTCTTGAAGGGCTCCTAGATCAGCAAAACGCTCTCCGCACCACACACATTTAAACTGGGCATCTCTCGCATGCACGCTCTGATGCTTGGCCAGGTGTTCACGCTGCTTGAAACCCTTGTCGCAACTTGCGCACTTGTAGGGCTTCTCTCCGGTGTGGACGCGCCTGTGTCGCTGCATCTCTGAGGAGTACTTGAAGCGCTTCTCGCAGTCAGGACACTTCAAGGGCTTCTCACGGCTTGGGTCGCATCGGTGCTGCACGAACTCCGAGGAGGACAGGAAGCGCCGGTCACACAACGAGCATTTGAGAGGTTTCTCGGTGCAGTGGGAATTCTGATGGCGCTGGAGCGTGGTGGCCTTTTTGTAAGCCTTTCCGCACACGTCACACTTGTAGGGCTTGTCTGGATTTGTGGGCGTCGAGGACGCCTCACCACATTTGTGACGTAGCAGCTCCCCAGACTGACTGAAGCCCTTGCCGCAGGAGGCGCACTTAAAGAGGTTATCCATGCCATGAACGTGCTGGTGGTATAACAGGTGGGACGGCTGCAGGAAGCCTTTGTCACACAGGTTGCATTTGAAGGGGCGGTCGGCGGAGGCCTTGTGCGTGCGTCGGTGGCGCACCAGGGCGTACTGTTGTTTAAAGCTCATCTGGCAGTCTTCACAGTGGAACGGGCGTTCTTCCGAGTGGGTGCGTTCGTGCTGTCTCAGGTCGGACGGACGCTTGAAGCCCTTCCCACAAGTGGCGCAGCGAAACGGCCGAGCACCTTGTGGCTGACACTGGTGGTGGAGGAGCTCGGAAGACTCTTTGAAGTGCAACTCGCAGAGGTTGCACTTAAAAAGGTGCTCACCCGAGTGGGCATACATGTGACGGACTAGGTGGGAGCGGTGCTTGAAGCTCTTCTCGCACACCGCACACTTGAATGGTCGTTCGGAGCTGTGGGTACGCTGGTGGTGGGCTAGATGAGAGGACTGGCTGAAGCTTTTGTCGCATGTTTCACATTTAAACGGCTTCTCGCCTGTGTGGACGCGTTCGTGACGTGTGAGCTCGGATAAGTGACGGAAGCCCTTGGAGCACACCGAACACTTGTACGGCCTGTCAGGTTGCGAAGGCTCGAATGTAGGCTGGCCTGATGTCCCGACGGCAGCGCTGCCACTAGACGAAGCTTCGTCGTTGGATGGTTGCCCTGGGTTGGCCGTTGACGAAGTTGGCGTGGCGTTTCCAGAACCCGGTCGATACGT
Organism: Pimephales promelas; assembly: GCF_016745375.1. The sequence goes on along the minus strand of NW_024121521.1, from coordinate 1,725,807 downwards.
TTTTTCACATATGGAGCACTTCATGGGGTTTCCGCTGTTATGGGCATTGTGATGCTGCGCTAGAGAAGTTAGCAGCGAAAAGCCCATCTTGCACACTCCGCACACAAAAGGTTTCTGCTCCACCTGCACACACTGGTGCTCCAACAGGTCAGTGGCTTGGTGAAAGATTTTCAGACACTGCGTGCACTGAAACGAACGATCTTGGCTCACCATGCACTGGTGCTCATGTGGATTAGCCAGATGGGAGATGTCATGGCCACATGCACCACACTTGTGTCCTCCCTCGCTCCCCACATGCAAGGAGGACTGCTGCGCTTGTGCCGGATGCTGCTGCTGACTGTGATGCTGCTGTTGTTGCTGCTGCTGCTGCTGCTGTTGTTGTTGTTGCTGCTGCGATTGTTGCAATGCCGCGTCCGGCTGGAGGACGATGCCGTAGACGGTGCAGCCCAGTGTGTCTGCCCCTGGTGGGATGGTGTGCACGACTGGAGGCGGGGCAACAGCATGCTGCTGCCATGCCTCCGTCATACGTGCGCGGGTGTATGGATTCAGCTTTGAGCCGTAGTTGGACCTCTTTCTGGATGAATTCAGGGGGAAGGGATTGTTGGACTAACCCGGATGGGAAAGGAAGTAGCTATAAACAGAGAACTGACATGGATGTGAGCATCAAGTGCAAAGGACCTTGACCTTCTTCATCACCTTGGTAAAGCCCTGTAAGAAAAAATAAAAACAAGAAAACTGGATGAAAAACTTGCACAGCCAGCACACACCTTTAGGGGCATTTACACTGCAGTGCTCCACAAAAAAGGAAGGCCTGTGAAAGAGCTTTGGGCAAATTCAACCTCATACATTTGTTGATGACTTCAAATTTAAAATAATATAAAATGTAATATTGTTGTTGCATATTGTGGTACTTTAAATTTTACCAAGGTAAAATTCTCTAACTGGGTGACATAACGTGTCTTTACCCTTCCAACTTAAAGGGTTAGTTCACCCAAAAATGAAAATTCTGTCAGTATTTACTCACCCTCATGTTGTTCCAACCCCGTAAGACCTTCGTTCATCTTCGGAACACAAATTAAGATATTTTTTGATAAAATCTGAGAGCTGGATCACTCCTGCATACTAGTCCATAGACTTCTTGAGGAATTGAAACGTGCCGGCCTCGAAAAGTTATTCAAGACATCGTTAAAATAGTCCAAGTGACTACAGTGGCTCAATCTTAACTTTATCAAGTGACGAGAACACTTTTTGTGCGCAAAAACAAACAAAAATAACAACTTTATTTCAACTATTCAAATACTAACAGAATTTTCATTTTTGGGTGAACTAACCCTTTAAGCCTGCTTTCTGTCTGACAAAAATTCAGTGTAAAGATGCAATGCCAGATAAAAACCATGCTAAATTATGCCTGCTCTGACCCACCTATAGACAGCATATAAACAGTTGGTGTAAAGACACCTAAATGCCACTTTAGTAGCTGGCCCACCTTTGCAGAGTAATATAATTTTGCAATATTTCAGGGTTGATTTAAAACGGCAATTAAGACTAAACCTAGAAAATAACGTTCTATGAAAAATATGTACTTTTCTGGCATATAAAACATTGATAAAAATAAAAATGTGAGTTTCCACTAAAAATGGCAAGACAAATAAAAAAATCTCAACTACTGGTCTGATTGGGACTGAATAATATAACCTTATTTTACAATAAGGCCTAAAACTAACAGCAGCTTGCAGCATAAAACTGAATAGAAGTCATCATTGAGTGCCAGTGACTGTTGGCAAGGCATCAAAATAGGCTTTAATGAAAAGAAAAAAGAAAGAAAAGAAAAAAAGATAGTGGCACTCATGTGAACCACTTCTTGATATAGTTGGTTACATAAGGAATGAAAACCCCCTTAACCTTTACTGCAACTTCTGGATTTGAGTCGTATCTACCTGGTCTGTAAGGAGATCTATATAATTTCCACCAATGCACTCCAAGTTATACAAACCTATAAACGTATCCGAGCAGTTAATAAACTAATAACAAATTATTGATATTATATTGATAAATTAAATGAAAAACAAATAAATCTGACAAACTTTATCCTAGTGATAACAAAGGTAAGAGTATCTGTCTGGTACACCTCATGTTTCATGCTGGATAGTTAGACTGACTTGCCCACCAACCTACTAGCATTGTGGGACAAGCGAGCATACGATGCCCAATCACTGTCTAAGTGAAGTATTAGCACGCTAACGTTAGTTTTTGAGACACAATCTATTGCCTAACAGTCACTTATGTGTATAAAAGTGGCACAGCTGGTCCCAAGCATGCATGCATAATTAAGAAAATGTAATAATACATAAAGAAAACGTTTGGCGCTTCTGTTTGCTGCTCATTTGTTTACACACAATTCTATAGCGGCGAATTAAAGCCGGTGACAGAATTTAAACGTTAAGCAGAATTAATATTTATGTACAACACAGTAGCCAAAAGCTTAACTTATAGAACATGCGATGTCTCTAAGACACCTGGATGAAAACATAAAAACATAGCTTTGCAAAAATGGCTAACGTTAACTAATATCTGCAAGCTGGCTAACAGTAGCTTTGCAACACACACAAACACATCCTTCTAAAATATGTTTAGATATGCATATTACCTTGTTTCAGAAGTGAATTCCACCCATGTTTGTTCTCAGGGATAGAAGTTCAATCAAGAAAAGACTTATAATGATTTTCTGAAGGCCTTAAACCCTCCGACCGATCCGCGGTCTCTGCTAGGCCGCACCCCTGGCCAGTGCCTGCAAAAACACACGATAACCCTGCAATCTCTCCGGATTTCGGTTGGGTTGCTCCATAAAACCCCGACACGAGTCTTTTCGGCGTTTGCAGCACATTTAGGGGAGCTGACTGGTGGGGAATGGCCGACCCATAGTGCGTTTTATTTCAGGCTTAGACGCTGACCACCGAAACCACCGACAGCCGCACGGGAACCTGAATAACACATAATTGGCATCCTCACAAAACATACCGGAACTTCGTTAATTTTATTATTTTCTTATTTATATACTAATATTCGTACTAAAACGCCATTATTACCACAAAAATGTCTCTATTACTGTTTTAGGGTAACGTTATAGGGCAATTTTATTAGAACACTTCTGGGGAATTATTGTAGTGACAGGATAATAGTTAGTATAAAGCTTTAATAAGACAATACACGTCAACATTTTGTTCGTATAAACGTATAGTGTTTATCATTGCAGAAATGCAATGTTGACTGCAGCTGCGATTTTTTTCTTTCTTTTTCTTTTCTTTTTTTTAAAGGGCGGAATGCAAAATAGTCGGAACCATATGAATCAATATTTGCGGTAGTGGGACGCTGTGATGAAGCACCGTTTGTTTTCTTGTTATTAGAATCATTCATTGAATCGGTTCTTTCAAACGGTTCGTTAAAAGAACCGGTTCTTACGCACTTATACAAAAGTATCCATGCTTTGAATAAACAACATCTAGGAAAATGTATTTAAAATATTAATGTCTCGGCTGAGAAAAAAAAAATAAATAAATATTCGGTCACTAACATAACGCCGTACAAAGAAACGCAATCACACGATAGGTTGTGATATGAACCGGTTCAACGGAAGCTTTGGAAAAGATCCGACTCAAAAAAAATAATGATTCGTTAACGAATCCCATTGTAAGTTGTAGTGGGACCATAGACAGAGTGGGACGCTGTGAGGAAGCCGAACCATCGGAAGCGCTTTGCGCATGCCAATAAGAGTGTCGTCACGTAGCTGAGATGTTATTTTTAATCATCTGTTGCAATTTTAAAGATTTTCTGCCTTAGCATGATTGTCAACTACAGTAGTAGCAGTTCTGAAGATGAAACTGAAAACTCTTCAAAAAATGATTCCTCACCTTCAAGGAAAAGAGGAAAACTTGACAATGAAAGCAGGTTTGGTGCGTTTGATCTTCTGTGGTTTAGTTTTATTTTGATTTGCATTTCTAGGGCTCTAAATTCCTCTTTTACCTGTATAGCACCAGTGAACCTTTGGATCATGGATCTGTTAAAAGCAAAGCAGGCAAATCAGCCCTCCTGAAACCTCGCCTGCCTCTTCCCGAGAGTGTAAGGGAGATGTTCGGAGAATCCGAAGAAAAGTGGACCGATGAAAGGGATGAGCATGGAGGGCGAATTCGGTCCTTCCAGCATGAGCGGGGCAACTGGGCTACATACATGTTCTTTCCTTGTAAGCATTTTGCCTGAGTGTATTTAGATTGATACTGTCATTTTTATCTGAATGACCTTTAACCCTTTTTAGATGATCCTGAGGAGGCCTTTCTGGAGGTGCTAAATGAAATGATGCTGGTTGCGGCAGCTCATGGCATCCCTCTGGCCCTATCTGAAGAGTTTCACCTCAGTCTCTCAAAGACAGTGGTTCTGCGCCATCACTGGATTCAACCGTTCATCCAGTCCATTCGGACTGGTGTGACACATTTTCAGAAGTCTGTGCTATATAGTCAACACCTCATTGTTTCATTATAACATGGGTCAGTTGCTGGTTGTCTAAGTCAGATTGTTTCCTCAGGTTTTTCTGCTTGGCTGATAAACTGATGGTGTATTCTAATGCTGAAAAGACTAGGTATTTCACTACTCTCGCTGTTCATTACCTAACTAGGCTGTGTATTAATTATTTCTTCATTTCAATGCACTGTATTAATGGCATAAAGTTGATGCAGGACATTCCTTGGTTTGGAAGTCTCAACTGGAAAAACTCAGTTGCTTGAGCTCATCAAAATACTGGATCAAACCATGAAAGAATTCAACCTCAGCACCTTTTATAAGGTACAAACAAGGCATTGGTATCATATTTATGAACATAGATTCAAATACAATCATGTAACAGCCTCCTCTATTTAATATAGGATCCTTCTTTCCACATAAGCCTTGCTTGGTGTGTGGGTGACCACACAGAAAGCCTAAAAAAGGCATGTTTATCAGAATTGCAGGTAGGAACCCAAGCAGATCTGCATCACAAACTAAACATGAATGTGAATTGATTAAAGGCAAAGGTTGAAAAGTTGGTGTGTTTTTGGCATTGCGAAATCTAATAACCAATGATTTTACCTTTCAGAGTCTCATTGACGCTCATGAAGATGGGCCTTTTCACATACGGCTCAACTGCACAGAGCTTCGCTGCAAAACGGGAAATAAAGTCTTTCTTTTCTCCCTCCAATGACTGTGAAACTATGGAGGCTTCTTTCTGCCACAGAATAAACAGAACAAAAATATAAAAACAAACGACTTTCTCACAATTGAATTTTTTCCCTTGTTTACATCTCAATTTGAGCGAGATATAAACTCACAATTCTCAGAAAAAGTCTTAATTGTGAGATTTACACTTGCAACTATAATAAAAGGTCAGAATTGTGCGATAAAGTCACTAAGCTTTTTATATTTTTATTCTGTGAAATAAGCTTCCATATGAAACACTGTTTAGTAGTGATGTTGATTTTGAGGTTTTCCAAATATAATGAAAGATTTGAACGAACGATGGATAACGTATCTCTATGTTATTACAATTTTGGTAAAGAGCATTTTATTGTACATTACTGAAACTTGGTGATTTTTTACTAACCCATGGCATGTAGGCTACTGTCTATTGTCACACCCTGGTTGAGCATTGCATTTTCACCATCAGACTTGTTTTTTTTTTTTTTTTTTTAAGCAACACACCACATCCTAAAATTGAAAGATTAAGTTTCACTTTCCACAGCTAGGCTTGGTTTCACAAACAGGGCTTAGATTAAGCCAGGATTAGGCCTTAGTTTAATTAGGACATCTTCATATCTTTTACAAACGTGCCTTGGAAAAAACATTACTGGTGGTGTGCATCTCAAGACAAAACAATGGCACTGACATAATTTAAGATATGCCAGTGCAAGTTGCTTTCAATTAAAAAAGCTCAAACATGCATTTTAGTGCAGGAATCGATTTAAGCCTGGTCTGTGAAACTGGGGGTTAGTGTTGTACTGTTAAAATACAGTTTTTATAATAGAACTTAGTCTAACAACCTCAATTCAAAATATTTTTAAAAAGCGACAAATAATGTGCTTCACAAATCATTGTTCATTATATTCAAGAGCAAACTTTGTTCAGATGTAACATAGGTTAACCCATCCTGGGCGGTGGCACAAATGCAGTCTAGAGGTTAAGCTGATGTAAATTGAGCAACAGTGAGATATCCAGCCGTTAGGCACATTCTACATTCAAGAACATCTGGCAAAAATACATAAATCAATACTGGTCACAGACAGCCTGATAAATCAGGATCAACGGAGATACTGCAGTGTCAGTATAATTTGGATAGAAACATTTTTTAAAAAAAAGCACTAGATAAAATCTGTAGATTACAGAAGTTGTGTGCATCAAGAGGTTAAAGTTTATAAAGGTTAAACAGACTATTTAAAACTAATTGACGGATTAACGGCAAACAATTGCCATTTCACATTTAACAACTGGAAATTACGTGCGGTAAAATATGTGTTAACATTTTAGATCCAAATTGAGTAAAAAAAAAATTCAAGAATCATTTCTGTAAATGCTGATTATGCCCAACAAAAGATGACTATTTATCAAGAATGTCCTGATAAACCTCAACTCCACAAATAGGAACTCCGACAACAAATTCCGATAAGGAAAGGAACATCCACCCAAAAAGCAGAACCAAGTCCTGAAAGTTAAAGAGGGGAAGTGAGTAAAGCCTCAGTGTCATCATGGTGTAAACAGCACATTCTTGATGTAGTTGACTGTGGTTATGTTTAACAGCATGTCGACATGCTCGTTCCCAGGCAGCTCGAACATTTGGACGGGCTGTTTCTGCTGGGTCTTCCAGCGTTTGCATTGTATGGCACTCAACAGGTTGACTGTTCCATCTCCGTCCCCGTTGATGACAGTGGGGTCTACATCTGGGAAGTTTGTGTAATTGAAACCCTGAGCTGTGGGAATGCCGCTGCCATAAAGACAGTGGATAGGAACACCAGGAGGCTGCAATGCACTGACCAGCGGTTCCGTGTCCTTCCTCATGGCCCAGCCATCCTCATAGTCAATATCTTTGAAGAAGCGTTGATAGTCTTGGACTGTGTAGCTGGTGTTTGGGGTGGAAACCAGGACCATGTCTTTGGGCCAGGAGTGGGCGTAGGGCAAGAGCCAGACAGTAGAGACGGCCGTTCGCTGCTGGGTGCGGATTTTTACAGGACTGATGACGGGAATGCGGTTGTTGTCGCCTGTGGTGGAATCAAAATCAAATGATCAAACCAGTGATCGTAAATGGGTTTTAAAGTAAAACCAAAATGGACGGTTCAGGTCTAAAAAAAAAAAATGGACTATTGCAGTGCTTATAAATAATTTATACGTGGACGTCATTATTTTTTCTAATTCTTATGATTTTTATTCAAAATAACTTCCCCTCCCATCATCTTTTCACTATGTTGTTGACGTGTTTACTGGCATGAGGGCAGGACAACCTCATTCACATGAGATCAACCATTTGTTCTAAAAGTCCAACGCTCAAGTTAAAAGTGGTTCCACTCTTTAGCAGGTTTTTTTTTTTTCATTTCACAAAAAAAAATGTGTTCTGTGTGAATGGCCGCTTAGAAACGTTTCATATGGTTTTAAAAACTTGCTATTTTCAGGGATTAAGTCGTACTGAACAATCATTATTTTTAAAAAGGTTTTTAAATACTTTTTCAAAAGTAAAAAGTTTAACCAATATAATAATTAAATTTTATTTCAATCATTAAAGCTGCTTTGGAAATCTTTTTTGTATAAATAATTAAATATATAATGTTAATGGAATAATTATTAAATATAATTGTTATTAAATAATATTATTTCCAAAAAATAGCAATACAAGTCTGTGCCAAACTACTTGGTTTTCTAATGAAGTTTTTATCTTCATTATGATGTCAAGACTGTTGTATCACCATAACAGTTTTGACCTTAAAATGTATTTTGACATTTTTGAGGGCATAATTCAGAAATTAAAGGTGTATTTATGCCATTGTATATGTGAATTGCATTGACGTACAAAAATTTGCCATAGACATTTGATCAAATTTAAAGGCACAGTATGCATTATTGACAGTTAGCGATTGAAATGGAATCGCCAGACATGAAAGCGACTTATTCTGCGAGTTGATCAGCTAAGGCATTCGTTTGCACTGTTTTTACTGACGAGTTTTTTTAGAATCTGCGATCTCTGACTCAGTTCGTTTGCTGGCTTCCATGGCTACAATACGCAGTGTTTTCCGCCATCTGGCAACCCCAGGTTGACTAAATACTACTAGGTAAATTGGCAGTGGGTGGGATCACACAGACCGCACATTATATAATAACTGTTTTGAGAAACAATTATCCTAAATCTCAGCAAACATTCAATGATATTTTTTAAGCTTTTAGTACAGTCAAACAAAATGACATACAGAACCTTTTAATTCAGCAAAGGCTTGGTTTCACAGAAAGGTCTTAGATTAAGCCAGGATTATGCCTTAGTTCAATAAGGACATTTAATTTGATTTTATAAATGAGTCTTAGAAAAAAAAAGGATTACTGGTGGTGTGCATCTTGAGACAAAACTGGCACTGATATATTTTAGGATAAGCCAGTGCAAGTTGCTTTTAGTTAAAACAGCTCAAACATGCATTTTAGTCCGAGACTAGCTTAAACCTTGTCTGTGAAACCAGGGGGAAATCTCCTTCTAAAATAATTTTAGCCTGTACCTGTTGCCATAACTCTAAGAGTTTTGGCCACTCCAGCCCATGGAGGCCCAAGAGAAACAAATGCCTTGATGTACCGGTCCTTCCAAGCTTGTGGTTGGTGATTAAGGAAATAGAGCGTGTACATGTTTCCCATACTGTGTGCGATGAGGACCACAGGACCTCCAGCCTTATTAGCCATCTCCTCAATCATCTGCTGCAGACGCAAGAAGTACTCCTTATTGTCATCTGCAGGTACAGATCAGAGAACAAAAATGTCCAATTTAGACATTAAGACAAGAACCATAACATTTCCCAGAACTTTGTTTTGGTGCATAAATAGAAGAAGATACACACTGGGGGCTTTACGCCAGTCATAGGGGGCACCTCGAACGTCGTCGTCTCTGGTATACCCCCAATCAACCAGTGCTTGTACTATAGTGAAGAAGTACATGCCTGAAACAGACAAAACAGTTACCAATCGACAAATTAACATAATGAGATAAACACCCAGTTTCCACTCACCCACACTCCGTTTACTTGGATCCAGATATTCCAAACTATACGTCTTTCCAAACCCAGGCACTCTGACATCCACCCCCGGAGGAGCTTCAGTGAGGTGCGTTGTGCGATTGTACAGTAGCCTTTAAAAAAAACAGATGCTGATGACATATTTGCATATTTAAAGCAGGCGACATGAAATCAAAAGAAGCAAATGCGTGCTTTCAATTAAAAAAAAAAAATCCTGTCTACTAATTTCCCATTCAACAGAGTGCATTTGGCCCTGGCCATTTTTTTTAAACAATCAATATAGCTCACAGACAGTAGGTCTGTTTTAAAGATTTATAAATTATTGTTAATCTCTATGGAGAAAATTAATTGAGTTTTTAATTGTGAAACCTGAGTGTTGCACTCAGTAAAGGTTGTTGCAGAAGGAAGAAGCTTGTCTTACAAAATGGTATGGATGTCATATGCCAGCAATACATCACATGCACAACTTCTGGTTTCAGTTGTCCTTTTGCCCTTTACCTCATGTTATCAATCCAGCAGTCAATGGCCACCGGCACCAGCAGCTCCAGGTTGAGCCATAGCGTAAAGTAGTCATTGGTCTTCTTGTAGCAGATGTAGTGTACTACACTAGGTTTGTCCAGTTTTGCTTCAAGCTGATTCCCAAGATCTCCTGGAACTATGGATAAATCATGTATAATCTTTTGAATGATAATTTATCAATTTTATGGTGAAATGTTTACACGGGAAACTCCACCAGAAGCCCTTCACAAACTACTTTAGATATGATGAAAGAATCACTGATGTAAAAGACTTGGCACTATCACCATTCAAAAGAGATTACCTACTTATCACCTACTGATTAACATCTCTGTCATCACTAGTGTCTGTCGGTTTAGTCAAGTTTGAAGAATTCTAACACCTCAATATGTTTCCAAGTATAGTTTCCTGCAAAGTTTGCGTGTCTTTATTGTCAGTCACCACATTCACAAAACGCCTGTGCTCCAACTATCAGACGCCGTGTAAATATTGGCTAGTCAAATAGTGTACTTAAAAGTGTGCTTTAGATATTATTGTAGAAAAAATATTTAAGCTATCTTTTATTGCTGAATAATGATCTAGTGTAAATTTAGACATGAAGACAAAGCTTTTCCACAGTATTGCCAACCTGATGGGAAATCCAGCCTTCACTGGTAGGTGTGTTTTGTACCATGTTATATGGTTTCTAACTGGCACAAGCTCAAGGAGGTAAAAATGGTTCACAGTAAAACACTCTTGGACCAACTAAAATCCTGCTATCATGTTCCAAAACATAGATACTAACTTTAAAGTCTTTAGCAACAGTGATATAGATATAAGTACAGTAAGATATAGTAGCCTAATACATTGTACTTGCATATTACGATATTTCAAAATGTCTACTATTAAGATATCACACACACACACACACATACACACACACACAGGTAAAGTCTGAAAAAGAACGTATTTTCACATTTTTTTTAAACGTTATGATGATACATATCGTAATTTGCCAATAGGGGATGAAAGGATAACAAAGAATTGTTATTTTCTTGTTTTACTACGACCGGTTTCGCAATCAGAATTGTCTTTTTTTTTTCCCAGGTCATATGATCGCGTCATATGAGAAACCGCCAAAGCGAAAACAAACAGATACAAAGAAGAAAATGGCAGAAAATAAGACACTATATCTTATTTTATAGATATATTACCAAAATATCAACCGCTTTGAAGATGCGGTAAGACACTAGATTAAGGTCTGATTATCAATAGAATCATATATTGAATACTCTATATAATAGAACAAGCATGGACATGAGGTTAAAACACACTATCTGTACCTCCTGTAGTAGAGAGGTGTGTATTATATAACAAAATCTAATGTTCGTGCAAACGCTATCACAACATTTGAGCATGTGAGCTACCTAGTGTAAGTATTGCCTAGGTAGGAGGACACTGTGTTTTGAGACACAGACCACATGACAGTTCATCATGAGACAAGTAAACAACTGTGTTGGTGTCAAGAACAGAAAAGCAACAGGACATAGCAACAAAATAACTTACTGAGAACAACAGGCGGTCGGTCCGAGCACACTTTCCCCGGTGAGCATTTCAAACTTCTGCCGTCGGTAAAAGACGACAACAACAAACACAGCTGGAGAATCGCGAGGTTCAACCGAAGACAGGGAAGCATCTCTTACACTACAGTGGCTCACACCTCTGCTGGCTTACAGGATCAAGGGCGCATTTGTGTTTATCTATCCATCGTGAGGTCTAGGAGTGGTCTGAGAAGAAGTGTCTCTTTCTGGCTCTGAACGACAGTGACTGTGATGAACCACACAATAACGTTAACGATCATGTAATCGCCGGCGTGCTAGACGCGAATAAATAATGGCAGAACACATCGAGTCGGTGGGCGGAGCTTTGAAAGACTGTTCGATTACAGCAAGGCTGCAATAATTGATTTTATTTTCTACACATATACATTACATAGATACTTCAAATGTGAATTTTGAAATCATTGTGTGCTTTAAAAATCTATAATGCTAATTAAGAATTATGAGAACTGTCTGTATGTAGTTTCAGAATAAAACGCATAACCAAATTAGCCTACAAATTGATCCTGCCTGAACAACATTTAGTTGTACTTTTACAGGTTATCTGAATAGTATTGTTTATGGAAATGTGTCTCTTTATTGTGTAGTAAGTAAGCAATAAAATGTATAGTTAAGCTATTAAAATGTATACTAAAAAAGCAGTCAAATTTCGTTATAGTCACGGCTGGAGGGGATGATCATTGAATTATTGTCAAAATGTAGTACTGCATGTTGTGCACATGTAGCCAGGTTACTTTGTTTCACTCTGTGTGAGGATGATGTTCAAAGATCATAGAGATTTGAGGGAAAAAGATACCAAACGAGTTACTGATTAAAGAAATCCTATTCTGCCAAAATATCTATATTTCAAAAGAAACGATCAATAATTTTTTCCAACTAAGCAAGGAAAGGTTTCCTGGCGAAATGACTGCCTGTTTCTGTGTGAACTCTGAACCTTTGTCTAACATATTTTAATTTGTTTGCAAAAAAAGTTGATGTTTATCAGACTTCGAACTCCTAACCCAGTTCAAACTTTACAGAGTTCAACAAATATTATCAGTACAGTACATACAGGTCTACAAATAACAAGGACCAATAATATGGATAAACATATTTTTATATGTATAGTAAGCAGCAGTTTAACTAGTAGTTTAACAATATCACAACCTAAAAAATAATCATGATTTTTATATATGAACTGTGATTAACATATTACAGTTGCATCGACAGTCTAAGTTATGCTATAAAACATAAACATCCAATACGTTTTACACTTTAAGAGCTATGGTTTCTGTAATCTTTAATGTACAGATTAAATATATTTGATAAATTCTGTATAATACAAATACAGTTCTAGACTGTAACAAAGAGAATAAAAACTACTATATCATGCCTATTAATATATCATAAACCAATACAAATAGATCATTAAGACATTTACGGCATGTCGGAATTACTGTAATTATGAGATTCCGACACATCCCTTGGGTTGCCGTCTCGTGACTACGGTAATTACAACATAGCGTGAACCCAGCAAAACCTTTTACATGATACCAGTGTTGCAGTGCACTTATAATGCAGTTGTGAATATTCATCACACATAACCAAGGCTAAGAGATAGAGGTTGTTCAAAGCTGACATGCGTTTCCTCATGGTACTTTCCCTCCAGAATTCTCTGGATTGCCGTCAGCACCTTGTGATTAAAGACCATGTCCAAATGAGCCATGCCTCTGAACTCTGTCACATGCACGGCCTGTTCCTGCTTCCCTATCCACCGCTTACAGAGACTCATGCTGCGGCTGTCGACCGTATCATCGCCGTCATCGTAAAGGATATCTACGGGGTCGGCGTTTGGAAACAGCTCGTTGTACACATAGGTTACGGGAGTAGGGAGTCCCACCCCGTATAAGCAGTAGACCTCGACTCCAGGTGTGGGCAGGCCGGCTGTGAGGTTTCTGGTGTCCTCCCACATGTACCAGCCATCCTCAAAGTCAATGTCTTTAAAGAACTTCTGGTAGTCCTGATTGGTGTAGTTGAAAAAGGGGGTGGAGATGAAGGTGTGGTCTTTGGGCCACGCCTCTTCAGAAGGGATCATCCACGGGTTTGTGGTCGTCATCCGTTGTTCTTCGCGGATTTTTATATTGGACACGAAGGGTATGCCATCATTTTCACCTAAAAAGGCATAAAATGAAGACCAAAACTCATTTAAAGAGTCCATTTGAATCCTTGTTTTTGGGTTCTACAATAATGTTTTTATGCTTGAATGTAAAAAAAAAAAACATTATTTGACATCTCTTCCCAGTCTGTCAGTAACACTGTTTAGTTCCTTCTGCTATGAAGCCCCTACTTCTGAAATGTGAATTGTGCTCTGATTGGTCGGCCGGACAAATGTGCTGTGATTGGTCAACCACTTCGGGTGTGTTTTGTAAATACCACATCTTTTACCACAACCAAGAGTTTCAACACACTACTAACTTACACAACCAAGCCTCATCCCTTTTTTTTGAGTGTGCCTTGAGCGGGATTATTCAAATGAGAAATGTTGTAAAGTGTGAGGTCCTGGAGGATACCTTAAGGCGTTTCGGGGAGTTCAGAAACAGTGCTTACTGATATAGAGAATAACTCCCTTTGGAATGACTTTGTGATTTTTAACTGGTTTTATAATGTCTACATGTGTATCTAAAAGCATACTGAAGATACTGACTTTATGACCCAGCGGAAAAGCTCTTTTGCTCCAAATAGAGCTATAAGGCCATCTAGCAGAAGTCATGAAATATCATGTTATATTATTATTTTTCCCCACTAGAGGTGGCAAAGACCAAACTGACCCAATGCGAGATGTTTGGAGCCGATTTGAGTTAAAAGAATGTGAACTGTGCTTACATTGTATTATATAGATAAAATAAAATCTAGTTATTTAAAGGTAAATCATTTTTTTATAGAAAAACTAAAAAAATGCATTAAAAATAGAACAAATATTATACAATTAAAGATGGGGAAAAATAATCATTTCTGAACAAAAAAAAAAAAAAAAAAAAAAAAAAAAAAAAAACGTTTCAGGGTCATTTTGACCCGCGAGGGATTTGTTTAAGGATGCAAGGTAAGTTAAACATTTAATTTGTTAAAAATATTAAACAATTTAATTACACTACAATCACAAAATTATGTTTACATGTTTATGTTTTTTATAACATCTTTTATTCAGCAAAGGTGCATTTAATAATAAATCAACTAATTAAAATGACTATAAAGCTAAATAAAAAATTATTTAAAGACACAAAATAACTAAAACCTAAAATACTATTAAAATGGGAAAAAAATACAAATAAAAGCTAAATCAAAATATTAATAAATACTATAAGCAAGGATGCTTTAAATGATCAAAAATAACAGTAAAGACATTTATCATATAAAATATTTATATTAATATAACATTTTTATTAGGGCTGTGAAACAATTAATCGCATCCAAAATAAAAGTTTGTGTTTACATAATACACCTGTGTGAACTGTGTACAATTATTTTGTATATATAAATACAAACACACACGTATATATTTAAGAAATATTTGCTTATATATACTGTGTATATATATATAATTTGTACTCTACATAAATATTTTATATATAAATAACACATTTTTCTTAAATACATACATGTATGTGTGTGTATTTATATATACAAAATAATTCTATGCAGTTCACACACATATATAACGTAAACACATTTATTTTGGATGTGATTAATCGCGATTAATCGTTTCACAGCCCTAATTTTTTTTTATAAATAAATGCATCACGTTTCTCGAGCAGCAAATCAGCATATTAAAAAGATTTCTAAAGAATCATGTGACACTGAAGACTGGAGTAATCATGCTGAAAATTCAGCTTTGATCACAGGAATAAATGACATTGTAAAATAGAAAATAGTTCTCCAAAATTTCTTCTCTGTACCTGAAGCTAAGACTCTGAGGGGCTTCACAGCTCCTGCCCAAGGTGCTCCCAGAGAGATGAAGCCCTTAATGTAATGGTCTTTCCAGTCCTGAGTCTGCTGGTTGAGGAAGTACAGGATGTAGTTGTTGCCCATGCTATGGCCCAAAAGGTAGACTGGTTGCTTGTACTCATCATGCATCTCTTCCACCAAGCTTTTCAGACGTGAAAAATACTCCTCCTGCTCATCTATGTGGTACCAAACATAAACGTTCACAGATTGTTGTTATTGGAACACAGAATGAAAGTACACCTTGTGAATGGTTGCCAGGGTGTTGCTATGGCGTTGCCAGGATGTTTGGGTGATTTCTAAGTAGTTGCTGTGTGGTTGATAAGAATCTGGTTCCGCCAAAATGTATATATAATTTATTTATTTATATATTTGAGTATACAATGTCAATTATGTAGAATAGGATTCATCAACTGTCCAAGACAGTTTGATTCTAAGCCTAAACAAACACACCCGCCTGTCATGTTCATGTAATGAAGACCTTGATTCACTAGTTCAGGTATATTTGATTTGAGTTGGAGCTCTACAGTTGAATAGTCCTGACATAGAGGCTACCGTCAACTATTTGTTTTGTACTATGGTGAAATGATGTTTGTTGTCCGTCACTGGCATTTAACTTACTTGGAGCGATTCTCCAGTCATACGGAGCACCACGAACAGTCTCATTTCGCACATATCCAAAGCTGACCAACTGTTGAACCATGGTGTGCAAGTAACCTATAACATAAAAAGACCATCAGGATGAAAATGAGGATGTTGTGAGGTAAACGATCCAATACCTTAGTGTTATACTCACCAGTCAGTTTGTTTATGTCAAGAAACTCTATAGGGTGCGTCTGTCCAAATCCAGGGACCCTGACCTCCACCCCGGGTGCGTTCGATGTCTTGCGACTTGTCCTGTTGTACACAATTCTGCACAAAATTGCAAATCTGCAGATGTAGCTGTTACATTCATATCAAGTTTGAAGAAGAAGTTCAAATGTATCACAGCTTCTGATGATAAACATACAGTAGTTAGGACAGTAGATTTGCTACTAATATATCGATTATGATACATTGGCCTGTCACTATGTCATCAGCTTTCGAGAACCCTCCAAAAGCAAGCAACACACAAAAGGTCAATGACCTGAAATACAGAACTGAGGATGATTAGGAAACATTTGTCAATAGATCAGAGGTACATAGAAAGCGTTGCTCTGTTCCTTTGTACACACACGAGAGAAAACAGGAAGCGTGGAAATGAATTGCATGCATAAAACTATATTTATATACTACATTCAAAAGTTTGATGTCTAAGATTTTCTTTATTAAAGAAAATAATACTTTTATTCAGCAAAAGTTCCGTTAAAGTTTTCAAACGTGACAGTAACTTAAAATGTTACAAAATATTTATTGTTAAAGTTTGTTCCCATAGTCAGTTTACCTTATATTATCAATCCAGCAATCAATTCCAATGGGCATGAACATGTTCAGGTCCATCCAGAGAGGAAACCAGTCCTCAGATTTCTTGTAACACATCCAGTGCACTAGTGTTGGCTTGTCTATTTTGGCCTCCAGGCGATTACCCAAATTTCCTGGTACTGTTACAAAGGTGTAAACAAGTATTATTATTATTTTAAACTTCACAATATATGAATTTGAACTTGTATAAAAGTGAGGCGTACTCTGTTATCTTGTCTATGTAGGCACAATTGTGTACTTCCCCCCTGCCTAAATTAATTAAACAAACACTTTAAACGTAATCCCTCTATTTAAATATCCAAACTATGAATGTAAGATTGCTTACCTATGATAAGAGGAGGAGTGCTATTGTTTATGACGCGAGGTTTGGCTGTCGGAGGGAAGATAACGTTAAATAACCAGAATCCAGAGGTCTGGTGCAGAGTAATCAGAAGAATTGCAATGCATCTGAAGGAAGGCGAATGTCCCATAGTGTTTGTGTCTGTGTTCTTCTGGCTGCCTCTCACTCCAGCGCTATTAATGCGTTCGCCGCGAGGGGGGCGGTGAGTGTATCAGAACGTGAGGTCACCGGACCGGGAACACTCTGTGATCCCCTACTGTGTGTGTGATGATTACATTATAAGGATATATTTAAATTACAATAGGTTTGGGAGGTGTAAACATTTCTTCTTCTTCTTCTTCTTTTTAATCTGACAGTACACGTATAAAACATGGGGCTTAAAAACAGACTACACATAAAGTAAAAAAAGATGAAAGCGAAATAGTTTTTAAAAATGCATCATGATCTTTAGTAAGTTGTTTTATTATATGAATAATATGTTTTAAATATGTTTTTTTTTATTCTGTTACATTATCATTCATAGCCTACTTAATTTATAAATAAATAATAATAATAAAAACAGTTTATAAAAGGCAAGAGCATCTGTCCTCTCCGCCCCCTAGCAGTCGTCAGCGAACTCGCTATGGAAACCAAATTGCGTGATGTAAACAAGCATCAGGTTTTTACCTCTGTGGTTTTTACGTTGTTTCCAATGGACTAATCGATCGCTTTAAAAACATTTATTTAAGAACGAACGGGGAAGATATTCCATTTATTGAACTGTAAGTAGCCTACTGTATCCGCATACACTGTAACGAGTATACATTATTAATTTTTAGTTTAGAAGTTGTTTCTCTATCTCTCCATGTGTGTATGACTTGCTTTAGATGGAGGTGTTACCGGAGGCAGATTGTGAAGAGGACGCTACTATAACTTATGATGAAGAAGAGGGTGTTCGAGAATTGAAGAGCAGGCTGTCTAGCATACCAACAACCCCCACAGTTACACACATGTGAGGTTACTAAAGTTCAAAAACATGTGGTAAACTTTTGTTAAAGCAATGAGCAGTGTTTCTCCATAGGAGTTCCTCTTACGGGAACACGTCGAATGTTTACAACGGCCTTAATCATTAGCCACAAACATGGGTGGTATTGGCTCGCATGTGGGGTAGTAGAACAAGGTCAAACACCTCCAACTTTTTTACCTTTACAAAACTAGGGTACATTAGTGTACAGAGACGGGGTAAGTTGATGTTAAAACCCACCCACCACGGCCTCAATCAATAGTGGACTGTATTAAACTTATAAGGAAGAATGTCACGAAGCTGGTCAAGAAAAAGCCCTGGTCAGGGTTATAGCTAACTAAATTTAAAACCATAAAAACATTTTCCCTAGCCTACTTGAAATAAAATAACTATTAACTCAAATTAAATAAATTCTAAACATATTATATTATATAAACATATTATAAACATACAAACCTTATTTTATTTCAGCTAGTTAACTTGATGAATTAAAATATAAAACACCTTAAACTTTTTATCAAGTTCCTCAAACCACTACAAGAAGCCACCTCCACCAGAGAACACCATTGTCATGAAGGGGTGTAGATGGTTAGGAAACAATGATTAGGTAAGTGACACATCAAATTCAGATCCACATGAATGGCCGGACCCAAGGTATCTCAGCAGAACATTTCCCAGAGCATCACAGTCCCTCCACTGGCTTGTACTCATCCCACATTGCATCCTGGTGCCATCACTTCCCCTGGTAAACGACGTACACGTACAACACCATCCACGTGATTTAAAAGAAAACGGGACTCATTGGACCAGGTGACCTTCTTCCACTACTCCAAGGTCCAGTTCTGACTCTATTGCCTGCAGGGGTCACTGTCCACTACTGACTGGGAGCAACCTACAAGCATTGCCTTTTCAGAGATACTTTGACCGAGTAGCCTTGCCATAAGAATGTCAAAGTCACTCAGATCTTTATTCCTGCCCATTTCTCCAGTATCCAGCACTGATTACGAAAACTGATGGTTTGCTTTCCATCTAATCTACCCAGACTTTAATATGTAGCCTTGTTAGGAGATGATGATATACATTACATGCAAATGATGCACATAATTTTAAGAGTAAAACAACAATGAAACATCTTTCTATTCATTGGTCTTACTGTTTCAGAGCAAAGCCAATACCTCAAGTGGACCTTTCCAATTGTCCATCCTCATATAAGGAGAACTCCTCACAGGAGAAGCTCATGCTTGCGATGGCTGAGAACTTCCGTCAGCAGTATGCTCTTTTATATCCTGATAACAAAGTGCTTCTACTGTGTCCTGTAAATGAGTGCGGCGTTCAGGTACTTACAGTAAATATGCTTTCCAGACATGGCAACGTTACCACAAATGACTTGAATACTCCTTTGTTTTCATGATGTTTTCTTATTTTACTGCACATCAACAGAAATTTGTAAGCACCACCTTGCGAAGAACATTGCTGCCGTATCCTGAGCTGTACTACTGGGAGGGATGTGCTAGTTTTGTGTCTGATTATCTCTCGTTGGAGCTCTTGGATCCACCATTTGAACTTGTGAGAATTTCTGACTGTTTCCCTAGTAATTGCATTTAGCTTGATCTAACATGACTTATGAGGATTGTTTTCGCCTTTTGGACTCGAAAACATGTTTTTCTATTTCATTTCTGTTCTATTTAGCCCAAGCAGCTGTCATCGCCCACCTGGGTTCTGCAGACTCGGAGAGGCACGTGTTTTGATTTCTCCAGTGTGCTGTGTAGCCTGTTGTTGGGCGCAGGATACAATGCTTACTGCGTCAGTGGGTACGCTACTAAAGAGATGTGTCTTCTCGATCAGTCACGGGAAGAATGTCCCTTACTGCAGACTCAAATCCAAGTAAGTACTGAGTTAAAACCATACTCCACACATTGTATGTAAAACAAGTTTTATGGCATGTAAATTTAAACAACGCATCACTGTTTGTTTGATCATTTATATGTGATGATGACTTTAAAATGAGTTTTCAACCTCTTTCAGACCCCTCGGTGGATAGATATACAGAGCAAAAACTAAAACCTTAACTACAATAAAAATAAAATAACTTATTTTTTATTTTAATTTAACTTTTATGTACTAAATAACTAAAACTAAAATAAAATATAAAAAGACAAAAACAACAAAATTACTAAAATTTTAAAATGAAACAAATATACAAATAAAAAAATTATACAAAATATTAATAAAACATAATAATATCTCAATGATACTAAAATAAATAACACTGGCAGAGCAGGAAATTAAATAAAATTGTCATTAAATAAAATCATGCTCTCTGATGCCTAAACTGCAAAACTGTAATTATAAATAAATGATAAATTATGTTAATAGAAAATCATAAATTATCATACATTTATTCATGTTGTTAGTTTCATAATATATTGATTTAAAAGGATCATATATTTGTACATTACTTGATTTTACTTTACTTAATATTACTTGTTATATACCATATTTTAATATGGTATTTCTACGTTTTTTTTTTAAAGATGCAGTAAGCGATTTCTGCGAAACACTGATATTTGAAATTAATCCCAAAAAACACACCCCACCCTTCATTGCTCGAACCCCGAAATGCAGGAAACTGCAATGCAAGCGGGGATGTCTCTTTATCATAGCTGAATCTAAGCAAAATGATGCTTGCGAAAAATAAAGCGAAGACTTTCAACAGCGTGTCTTAGAAATTCCTGCACCTTTAAAATTATCATTAACATACATTAAATTAAGTAAAAATGTTTACAGTGTAGTTTGAGCAAGCTCTCTGAAGTATGTCCACAGATACCTTAGAGGTTGTAAACCATCTGTTGAAGACCACAGCTTTAACACCAATTTCCTTGAGTGGTCGTATTGAAATCAGTTACCGGTACTTCTGAAAACTTTTGTATGACCTGCTCAGGGGAAAACAGAGGAACCGAAGAAGATATTGAGGAAATACTCTGTGAAACCCCCACGCGACTTGGACAGCTCCTTTGAAAAGCGTCAAGAGGAGAAACGTCAGACAGAAGCTGAAGAAGCTGCACTGAAGGAACAACTGGAAGCTGAGAGACTTCAGAAGGTTGGACAGAGAATGTTTCAGTGAAATTCAGTAGAGATTTTGTTTCGCATTTTCACCGGTTCCTTTTAAACAGGAGAAAGAACGTCCACCGCCCGACCCTCTTCTGGGCTTGAGAGTTCACAGCTGGGTTCTGGTGCTCTCAGGGAACCGGGAGGAACCTGAGAACTTCTTCATTGACCCTCTGACAGGCAAGAGATACTCCACCACCAATGAGAACTTTCTGGGCATAGAGAGTGTCTGGAACCATCAAAACTACTGGGTCAACAAACAAGACTGTACTTTCGGTTGTGGGGTCAGTGTCTCTTAGTGTGGATGTGGTATTAATGTGAGGATGACAAGCATTGGGAAGTTCACCGGGTCTGTTTGTGTCTGCAGGAGATGACCTTTGACTTGGGTGATCTATCAAAGTGGGAGTATATGTTGTGTGGCCCAACTAGCCAATCTATGTCAAACATTTCTGAGCCAGAGACACTCCAAGACTCAGAAGATGAGGAAGAAGTACAGAAAAACTGTTCTTTATTTCTAATTTTTCATTTAGTTTTTATCCCATTATTGATTTAAAGAGATGAAAAATCTGTCATCATTTAAACTTACTCACCCTCATGTTCCAATCCTGTTTACATTTCTTGTTCTGTTGAACACAAATAAGGATATTTTGAAGAATATTTGTAACCAAACAGTTGTTATGCACCATTGACTTCCATAGTCTAAGGCTCAATCCCAATTCACCGCTTGCCAACCGTTCCGTATTTGACACATAAAAGTCTTGTTCCGTATTGAACTGATACGGAACGCACTTTGTTCCGTATTTTTGAGAATCAGTTTAGTGCATTTCCATGACAGTCACATAGCTTCTAATATATATGTCAGACAGACTATGAATGATCGAAGACCTGCAATAATGGAAAATTCGGGGACTTGGCGCCCCCTTGGCGGGCTCTGATGTGTAATGACGTGGAGTTGTCTCATTGGTCGCACGTTAGAGGCGCCAGCGTCATTGGATGTATAGTTGCGGGCCGGCATAGATATATGCAGCATAGATACACGGCTGTGCAGCTGCAAATGGCTTCAGTAAATCGAGGAAAAGGAGTTTCCGAAGACATTTGTACTATAAGAAAAACTACTAAATTAAAAATATATATTTTTTTTTTTGCACTTGAAAGATTCTAGAAGTCTAAAATCCATTGAATAAGTTCACACAAGGCCACACCTTGTATAAAATTAAGCTGTTTTTATTTTTCTTAAAAGCAGTCTAAGCCGATGAGTTTTGAAAGTTATAAGTTGTATTTGTTGAAATTAAAAATAAAACGTATTATAAACTAAACAAATCCATGGTTCATTGTTGGCAAAATGATCATGATAGCCTTTATATATCTAGCCTATGTAGTTACAGTCATTAATTAGGCATACTTTGCTTTTCTATAAATACAGGCCTAATAAGTTGCATTATAATATGCCATAATACATGAATTTCAGGGGTCATTTCTTCCATGTAATGGAATTTTAGGGGTCATTTGGGTTGTTCCATTTCATTGTAACTTGTAACTCTCTTTTAAGGGCCAAGGGGTACACTCGAAAACAAGGGGTAGGGCCAAGGGGTGAATTGGGATTGAGCCTAAAGATACCAAAATATCTTCCTTTGTGTTCAACAGATCAAAGAAATGTATAAAGGTTTGGAACAACTTTCCAAATTTTCATTTCGGTGGGAACTATCCTTTTAACTGTTGAAGGGCCCATTCCACACTAAACCTGCCAAGAATCTATGAAATCAGATGTAACCAGCTATTTTTTTTTTCTTCTCAAGGAGGAAACGGATGAGCTGAAAGTGTTTGAAATGCCTCCATCTTGGGTGACTAAAATAGAGATTTCACCCCCAGGTCAAATTCTCACTCTCATCCCTTATCCACAATTTCTTGATGCAAATTAATCATCAATGTTCTGTTTTATTTTGTATCTTTATAGATATGGAAATGCGTTTTCCAGGGGGTATGAAGGTTGTCCAGTACAGGAAAGCCAAGCTGGAGAAGTTTGCCCCTCACCATCAGATAGATGGTCTTGTGACCAGACTCACCATTTATAAAGACCTTGATTGTAAGACCTTTGTAACATATAAAACATACCTCGTCATGTTGGTCATGTATATTTAAATGGACAAAAAATTCTTGATAAAGGCATAGTTCATCCAAAACAAAAATAATGCCTAAATAAATAAAGTGTATTAAAAATACTTTTAAATATAATGACAATAATTAAAAATATAATTTTATTATATAATAATATAATTTATTATTTATAAGCATGTTTATTTAGCCTTTAACCTGTGCGTTGTCTCAGTTTGTCACTTTCATAAATAAATATTATGCATATTAAAATATGATAAATATTCTGAATAAATATTATTTATTCATTTGCATGTTATTTTGTGTTAACACTTTTTTTTTTTTTTTATCAGGCACACAAACCAGCACTGTTAAGGAATGGTTCAGTCACCGAGGAGACTGTCTTGACGAGAGAGAATTTCACACAGACAGCAATGTGACATCTGATTATTTCAGGCCTGGAAGAAGGGATGCTCTCAGATGTAATCGAACACACATTTTCTATATATTACCCGATGTCATTCAGCATGACTCGTTTCATTACTGATGACTCGTCAACTTTAATAATACCAGTTTTGCTTGGTTTAGTTGGGGGTACTGCTCAACAAAAATTTGATTATTTAGAAAACTGATTATTTTCAATTTAACTGAAATCACATTGCATTTTTGATTACCAAATGTGGGTTTGGTAATCAAATTAGTTAAATTAGTTCAAAAAAGCCTGGAATTGTAAAAGTTTAATTTTGTTTAGGCCACAGGTACGTCACTTTAGTTCCTGAGACGGAACGTCAGATGGACTTTTATAGTCATACTCACACTGACGGTCTAGCCAGAAGAATCGAGAAGCCTTTCGAAATGACAGAAACCTTTGAAGATCGGCTTGACTTTCTCTTTTATCGACATGTTGTTTACGGAAAGCAAGTCAAAGTGATTCGGGCTGGAGAGGCTTTTGAACAACGGCCTCTAATGGTAATGTTCTCTCAACAAACAGGCTTGACTTTTAATCTTTAAGCAGTTTAACCTTATATTATCTTGCTGGTATAATATTAACCAACAGTATACT
The DNA here is from genome assembly GCF_016745375.1 of Pimephales promelas. The sequence continues at coordinate 1,701,374 of NW_024121521.1, read as the reverse complement.
AAAAGCTTGGCCTTTTTTTGGGGGGTCTCCTACAGAGGGTGGAGGAGCGGTTCCACAGAGATCCTTCTAAGCCGGCAAGTAAAGATGTGGCTGAACGGATCTTTAAGATGTCTGACAGACGGATCAAGGTGACCTATCATCTGGAGGACGACAGGATCACCCCATCTTGGCTCAACTTCATGAAACCCAAAGAAGCGGCAGACTCGCAGAAAGCACAAGCTTTTACTCCACAGATGGTTTCTGGCTTTCAGGTCTGAAGTCACACATAAAGAATTACTTTCGTCAGTTCCATGATCAAAGTAATACAGCAGTGTTTTATTGCCAACTTAAAAAAAACATACAAAACATACAAGAAACAAAGACAATGCTTTGAGAAAAATCTCAATAGACATTTTTATGATAAAGTCAACTTTTTGAGAATAAAATCAAAATATTTTATGACAATAAAGTTAAAATTACAAGAGTAAGTCATTGCGATATGAGACTAAAATCGTAATGTGAAATCAATAGAAAACAGTTTTGTAGAAAATGTAAAAGCGACATTTCTATTTCTGTCAAGTCCATAAAATCTCATTGATCCAAATCTGACTCGAAATAATTGAACTTTATAGAAATCTTTGACTTCAAATCCTGTTCATTGAAGAAAAAGTAAAAAAATAAAAGAGTAAATAATAGAATTGTAATTTTTGGGTGAACTGTCCAACACAGTCTCATTACAGTTCTTAACTATTTTTAATTGACTGGAAGCGAATTCATATGATCTCATTCATACAATCTTGTTCTGCATGATCATGTTTGTACGTTTTCCTATGACCTGCTTATTAATCACTAAGTGTTAGATTTAGGGGCGTGGTTTATTACAAATAGTACTATTTTATGTACGGTCCAACCCGATCAACTCACGACCAAGTCGTACGAATTCGACGAATGATTAAAAAGTGGCTAATTCGTAACAATTCATACGACCTAACTCGTACGAATTAATACGATTTTGCTAAATCGTACATATTTTACGAATTGGCCAATTCGTATGAATTCGTACGAATGACCTACCCCTTACCCCGCCCCTAAACCCAACCATCACGTGGGTTTAGACAAATCGTACGAATTAGTACGAGTGAGGTCGTACGAATTAGCCACTTTTTAATCATGCGTCGAATTCGTTCAAATTGGTCGTGAGATAGTGTTGGTACGATCCCATTCATACGTTTTCATATGACCAGCTGTTTTGTCACTGAGGGTTAGATATATTACGAATAGGATGCTTTTCTACAAACTTACAACTTTGTAAAACTTTGGAACTATCTCTTTAAGCATAACATATGTTCTGATTTGCTGTGATTTTGCAGCAGATGTAAAGATAGTCACTAGACCTTCAGCATCATGGTTCATAATTTGTTATCTTTGTGTTTACGGCTCGTTTCTTTTTGCATGTTCAGGTGGATCGTTTTGCGAAACCCTACAAGAACTTGCAGTTGTATGAAATGCTTGTGGAATTGATGAAAGATGAGTATAACATTGAACTTGGGATCAGAGATTCGGAAAAAGAGGTATTACAGTTCACAAGCACCACAACAAATGTTGTTGTTCAGCCGATCATATTGACGTTAGCGTGTGTGTTTCAGGTAAAGGCCATTCTGTCTTTGAGAAAAAAGGAGGAAAGTAATACTGATCTGCTGATCTCTATATACAACACTAGGAGGAACAAGATGGCACATCAGCACATGGAAGAAAAGGTGAATCAAGGCTTTAAACGGTCAACCACTTTCATCCAAACTACCACCTACCTCTGTTACCTTTCTTTCCTCAGGAACGTATGGCTAAAGAAAAGAAGCAGCGGCAGAAAGAGAAAGAGCTAGACCTGTTGGCTCCTTTCCAGGCTCGACTGGGACTACCAGAAGTCCTCACGCACCAGGAAGCACTTCAGTTGGAGACAGAGTGTCTGACTGAGTTTAAACAGTTGCTTGATAACAAAACCAGCAGTATCCAGAGCAGAATCGAAAAGGCAAGCTAGTTTAGTCAAGAAGATTTAGCACCACCTTAAAATACTGCATAAATTCATAATTGCATAGGTGACTCGAATAGATAAATCGCCACTGAAAGGGATGGAAACACGGTTCTTTTTGGCTAAGCGGGGTAATACACTTCTAGTGAATTGAAATCATCTCAAACTTCTTTGTTCAGGAGACAGAGGAGTTGCAGAAGAAGCAGCAGTGGTTCCAGAAGAACCAGCTCAACTTGACCTCTAAGGACGAGGAAGATTACCAAGCTTACTGCTCTGAAGCCAAGTTCAGGATCCACATTCTCAAAATGAGACTCAGTCGGTGCGCTTCGCAAATCTGTTATAACAACTTTTTTGAGTATCTTAACTAGTTTTTGAAAACGGTACAACTGTGTGCAATTTAACCAACGGTAGCCAATTAATTTGGAGGCGTATGGGCAGATATTCGCCATGTTGGTACATTTTGCTTTAATAACAGTAAATCTGTATGTTGTTGTTGTAGACACAAGGAGAGGGGACCTCAGAAGACTCTGGCCCTGGAGGAGAATCTAAAAAGACATCCAAAGTTGGCCAGTTACTCATTGTGACACAGGATAAGTGCATCCTATCTACTATCTGGGGCACCCTATCTTTCAGGACATATCTCTAACCGTCACATATGAGTTCAATAAAATGTTCTGTTGAATCATTTGAGAGGTTATTTTCCTTTTGACAAAATGTCGAGACACAATAACTGATGACAATCAGAAGTTGTTCAGTGTCAAGTGGCTGGGTAACAATTATGCACTACTGTTCAAAAGTTTGGGGTTAGAAAGATATATATATATATATATATATTTAAATAAGTCTCTAATGCTTACCAAGGCTGCATTTGTTTGATCAAAAATACAGTAAAACTAATTTTGAGTTATTTAAAGGGTGGTATAAAGTCCCCTTTTGCTAGATGTAAAATAAGTCCCTGTTCTCCCCAGAATGTGTATGTGAAGTTTTAGCTCAAAATACCCCACAGATAAAGTATATAAAAGATTCTAAAATTGTCTCTTTTAGGGCCGGTTCACATATCGCGTCTTTTGCGCGCTCAAGTTTGTTATTTCAAATGTAGGCGCGCGGTATGCGCACTCATAATGGAAGCGATGGGGTCGCGGTGCGACGCGCTAGTTTTTTCCATGCGTGTCCGCGCCGCGTCGAGATAAAAACATTTCAACTTTTCAGAATGACGCAAGCGCACCATACGCACACAATAGGTCATGTGACAAGAACCAACTGAAGCGCAACCGCCCTGGCGCTTTGGAAAATGGAGAATCTGGCGCACCCAGCGTTTTCTACGCGTTTTAGGCGCTATATGTGAATCCGGCCTTAGAGGGTCAGTCAAAACACGTTGTTTCGTGTGTGTCCCTTTTAATGCAAATAAGCTCCTGCTTCAAGAGCCTGTGTGTTAGCTGCTCCGATTGCCTCTTGCATACAAGCAATGAAATGTCAGAAACTGTTCTGCCTTTTGTTTAAATTGGAGTCAGACAACGATGGAGAGACTCAACAAGAAGTGACATGTAGAATGCAACAGGACGTTTCTTGAGGAAGTTAAAGGGATAGTTCACTTTGAAATTAATTTTTGATATGTTTTAGCTTACCTCAAGGGCATCCAAGATGTAGGTGCCTTTGTTTCCACAGTATTTTCAATTTTGACATTTTTCGGTCAAACCGGTGTTGTCTGTCAGTCATATAATGCAGGTATGGGAGTCCACCTCAAAGAGCATGCACAGAGAAGTCAAAATTAAACATGATTTAATGACTCGTGAATTTAAATACACATTGATGGCCTAAGACACGAAACGCGCGGTTTGTGGGAGAAAACGAACAGTTTACCTCTTGTTAACAGCCGTCGAACTGATCTGAATCAGAAGTCCAACTGAACCGTCTCCAACGTTGCGCCAGAAGTGATCGCTCGCGCGTCTACATCACGCAATGTTTAGACGGAGATTTACCTTTCACTAAACATAAGGCTTGTTTGAGATGAGCGAAATCTGCGCAGAACCGATCACCGCCAGATGGATGGTATCCGAGAGCAGTCCACCTGGCTCTGAGTTCATGCCGACCTACATAAAAAAATACTCCCAGGAGCGCAAGGCGGAAGTGTCGGATTCTGCAGTTCCCCACCGATTGCGCTCAGCTGATCAAAACATCAAAAGCAGGATGGGAAATGACTTGCTGACGACACAGCTTATTGCTCATTGGTTTAAACAACCGTGATGTATTGGTCTCTTTTAAAATGTTTGCTTTTAAAACTGATATTGTGCTTTATGTCTACACAAATGGTTGAATAAACTCTCTAACAGTGCCATATGGGTTATGTGATGTCATTTTTTATTAAAAAATATATAGAAACACATCTGTTTTAAAGAAAAATGATTGATAAACACATATTTGGAATGTAATTAAATAACAAGCACTTTGGGTGTCTTGTTCATTATATTTATTAAATCACAACCAGTTTATTAGCAACACGTGCACGAGTGTGAATCGCGCGATATCAGACTTTGATCTCACAGGTGTCTGATCCACTGCGAGAACCGAGTTCTGTTCGGCTTAACTGCGCTTTTTTCACTCCTCCTCTTACTGCAGCCAACAGACAACACCGGTTTGACCAAAAAAGTCAAAAAAAATGAAAATGCTGTGGAAATAAAGACACCTACATCTTGGATGCCCTTGAGGTAAGCTAAACAAATATCAAAAATTTATTTCAAAGTGAACTATACCTTTAACAGGTAGTTAACCACAATATTAATGACATAATCAAACAGCAACATTACACAAACTAGTTAGAAAAGTGAAATCAAACCATTAATTCTAACAATTAATTAGAAATCTATGTGAATTTTCATTCTCATCATAACTAGTCTTAAGTGTCACATGATCCTTCAGAAATCATTTTAATATGCTGCTCAAGAATCATCAATGTTGAAAACAAGTTAATTTGCGGAAACCATGATAAACTTTCTATTCAAAGAATTCTTGAAGGAAGAATAAATAAAAGGAGAAGGACCACACTTATTTGAACTTTTTTTTTGTAGCAATGTGAATGTCTCTACTGTCACTATTGATCATTTTAATGCACCCTTGCTGAACGAATTTCAATCTTTTTTGGGCTGTGTAATAAAATGCTAGTCAATAGACTGCTTTACATAAATCTATATTGTAATACTATTGTGCATTGCAAAGCCCTACATAGTCCTTTGAAGAAAAAATTCAGAAGAACATCATTAAATAGTTTGTTAAATTATATAAAAATCTTTATTGCCATTTTCACTATAGATTATACACTTAAACTTAATAGCAACACTTCAACACTAATCCCAGTTGGATAATAAAAAAAAAAAAAACAATGCATAAATAACCAACATTCTACTGAGTGCAAAATGTTGGGAATATTATTAAAAGAAAAACTGAATTAACATCCTTTAGTAATGCAAACTTTATTTACATAAAAAGAAAGATCCAGTACTTCATGCCATGCTCCTTAAGAGAAAGGAATCAATCCTTCAAAAGTTGAGAGCTTCAGAGACGCTTGGAAGAGAGAGAGAGCAGAAAGAAAACAGCAAAAATGGCAAACAGTGTTGAACAGATAGAGTTGAGACCAAGTGAAAGTGACATTAATTTAGATTTCTCTAAAATGTCTATTTTAAAAAAGCAAAACAAGCTTCAGTTACACATTACAGCATTCTGCACAAGAAAGCTGTACACTGAAAACCCTAAATGACACATAAAAGCCTGGTAAGGTTAGCCAACATATGTACAAAAACAACTCTGCACAATACTAACATACAGAAAATGTTTACTTATTATACAATGTAGACAGACCGGGTTATTTATTTTTGAATCCTATTTCGCATAACCGTAATCTATGCACGCGCTTACCCTGAAAGACGCGGGGATGGAGTTTAGAGGGAGTCGGCTGACTATCTAGTGCGTTAGCGTAAAATGAAGACAAGCCGCTGATCTACTGCCGGTTGCTCTTTATCCTCTCCAGCCGCTTTTTGAGGTCGTCCAGGTTGGAGGCGGGGGAGGACGAGCGGGTGGGACTGTTGGAGTGGGACTGCTCCTGCTGGAAGTGCTCACGGGACTCCTTCAGCTGGGACAGTTTGCTGTGGAGCATGTCTGTGGAGGAGGCCACCGATGGTCTCAGGGAGCTGAGAGGAGGTCGGTCTTCCTCCGGCTGCAGGTGAACAGTTTTATTTACAACATATAGAAACGAGTTGCAAATAATTGTATTATTATTATTAAAACTTAATTGGTTAACACTTTATCAAGAACAATTACCAAAAATCTAAATTTGTATACTCACTGATAAATTAACATAGGAACTAACTAATTAATTAATTAACATATTAAATATGTTAACAATACTTTTTGGACTTCAACATTTTTTAAGGGGTTGTTATTAAATTAAAATTTGATTCTGTAATTTTAATAGATTAAAGTTTATCATCAATAACGTTTTTATATTTTTTTATTAATTAAATTAGTCTAGATTTAATGCATTAACAAATTTTGGGACGGAGTAATTAATAATAAATAAGCGTGCAACGGACTAATATTTCTCACCAATAAAGCAAATATCAATAAGAACAAAAATATTTTTTTATTTAATGTAGTATGATACTTAATTCAATAGCTAAATAAATTAAACAAATTCTTAACTAAATTTTAGAATTTAAAATAATTTCAAATAGTTAAACAATAAAATATTTGATTTACATCGTTAGCTATTAAAATGACTTATTATACAAATCCTAAAATTGTTAAATTAATGCAAAAATTGTCAATATTTTTAGATTCGCTGTAATTGATAATTATTTGTTATTAAAAACATTTGAATAAATCATAACTGTTAAGTCTTATTGTCAAGTAATAAAAGAAAAATACTGTTTTACTGATAAATTAGTCATTACAGAATGCTTTCAAAATATAGTCTAAAGCTGGGTGCCACAAGTACATTTTTTTTTTTTTTTTTTTACTTTGACATATGCAAATGAGCTGGTTTGTGAATCCAATACAGTTTCATTACCTAAAGATTGTAGCGGTATGACGATGAAATAAGTCGAGACACTATTGACTACAGTTATTGACTCAAGTTAATAAGAGACAAACCGTTGAGTTCTCAAGGCCGCGGCGCTGCCGTAAGATCTTCAGTCTCTCGTAGTAAGCGGCGGCGTTCAGATCTTCTCCGTTACTGCTGATGGGCACAGTGCTGGAGCTCGGCAGATACGAGTCTGTGCTGTGCTGAGGGATGACTGAGACAACACACACACACACACCTCCGTGAGACGGAGCCCATCACATCAAGAACACTTGAAGAGGTTTCATTAAAGGTTGGTGTGATTCACCTGTAGAAGTCTGGATTCGGCCCTTTCCTTCACGCTCGGACTCAATCATGCGAAGTCCTCGCTCCACGTAGCTCTGGAAGAACTGGGACGTGTTCCTCAAGAAGGGCTCGAGGTCTGCGTCTGAGTACTTCTGCTTATATTCATACAGCTCCGTCAGGCCCTGACAAACAACATCCTCGTTTGAATAACGCATCAAGTAGACAACGGCAAATGATTCTGGTTCTTTCCTAGGGCTGGGCATTGACATTTCACGATTTCGCTTCACAAGCTCACGATTCGAGATTATATAGATTCATTTTTGGATATGCACTATCCCAAGCTGCAAGTGTTACCTCTTTAGTGTTCTCCTTGGAGCCAATCTTTTTAAAGATCTCAGACAGGATGTCACTCACTTTGGCCTTGATCACTTTGTCATCCTATTGAAATTGAAGAAACCAGATCAGCCACTGAAATTTTCTTAAGATGAATGTTTCAGTTGAGACTCAGATATCAGAACATACCGATCTGAGGGCGCCCTTCTCTGTGCTCTTGTCAGACTTGAGTCCCGACAGGTTTACAGAATGCTTGACCACCCGCCTCAGATGCGCCTCCAGTTCGGACTCATTGCGGTTCTCAATCATGGACATGTGATCTAATATCTGAGAGAGACATTGACGGATCACTTTCAGCAAAGGGAGCACTTCCAGGATCTATTAGGGTCTCAAGCGTACCTTGGATCCGGTGAGCCTGCAGAGCGTGTGCAGCAGTGTCTTCAGCGTCCGGTGGGGAACGTCACTCTTGAGCTGTTTGAGCTTCTCTTTGGGGAAAACCTTCATGAAGTTGTGCACGTCCAGCAGGATGCGGTCCAGATTAATACTGTTGATGGTCTGAGGCAGGAAACGGATCATTCTCCATAGACACTGCAGAGAAAGGTCATGTTTGAAGAACATAAGAAAGCAAAACAATTTCAAGTACTTTTTTTTAATGGCTTTAATGCATTTTATTTCAAGTTTTAGTAAATTTAGTACTTAAAACGAAAATAATTGTTGCCTTGAAAAAAAAACCACACCTTGGTTAACTTGGACTTTCCAGGTCCAATACCTTCAAATTCGAGAACTTAATGTGGGGACACTTTTCAAGTGAGAGCAAGGGTACATTATGTTACCTTGAAAGATACATTGCAACAGTTTTCATGTGTTAAACACAAATATGCAAAAAAAAAAAGCTTCTTTTTTGGGGGGCCATATGACAGATCTGATATCCTGTGTGTCCTTTTTCTGTTTTGCATAAAACTGAAGAATATTTAGTACGTCCAATCCTGTATTCTTAAATGATCTGACATTAACTTTAGCATGGATTTTTTTGAAAAGAGCTTCTTGTAACCAGAAGTATATATATATATATATATATATATATGAATATGCTTTAAGTTTGTCTTGCCTCAAGGGTTCACATTATCTTAACACATATTTGGGCTCGGCATAAGCACTGAAAACATGTTTAGTCAATGACTGTATAATTTGTGTTCAATATATCAGAAATAGTGCAGATCAAATATATTATAAAACATTCCAAACATCTTGAAACCTAAACACATCTCGGACACATTTCTTTCAGCCTATTTTTGCAATGTTTCACAGTCCGTTGAGGTACCATCGTTGTAGTTTTGTGCGCATGAATGTCATGGCAACATGCAACACAAAATACCTCACGCGGGAAACGCTTAACGTAAAACGTAAGCAAGCTAGTATGCATAGGCCACGAAGTGTTGGAGAAATAACACATTAGCGGACCGGAAGGAATAATATGGAATGTTTTTCCAGAAAACTTCTTGCATAAAAATAAAATTCAAAGACCTGTATCCATATATGTTCATTGTCAAAAACTTTTATAATAACGTTTGTTTACAAGAACACGGACTTGGAGACTCATATTTTGTGGATGAATATAGATGTGAAAGCCTTTTGTTTTTAGACAAAAAACAGCTAATACAAAGGCAATAACTATTTTCAACTGTAAGGCTGATGCCAATTCTTGTTTTTACATGTCACAGAAGTCAACTGGGAGCATTCATAAAGTATCCTAGATGCAACTAAGAGTTTAAAAATGATGGTAATGGTTTTTACAAAATCAAAAAAGTGTAATTAAGATAAACACTGATGCATTATTGCGCAAGATTCATCAGTGCACGTCATGCATCCATGTTTAAATGTTATTTTCTCTACCTCTAAAATCACCTTTCTGGGTGTGTGAGTAGAATTAAGCATATTTAATTTCTTTTAATGACTCAAATTAAAAACAAAATTACCCTGATGTCAAATTAAAGGTCCCACCTAAATATTTCCCACTTAATTGACATGACTTCTGGGTGTGTAATAAAATTCTATAAAAAGTAAAGGCTAATTAAACAATTTTAGCCTTCGTGATTTGACTGAAGCGTGGAAAGTGAAGTATTTAAGGGGGGTACTCAAGAGTTCTGCCTATAAAATGACCCAATATAAAATATCAATATACATATGCACAAAAAAAGTGATAGTTGTACCTTCATGACAAGTTCGGAGAACATGGGGGAGCCGGCGGTGCTGATAAGACTGTCCTGCAGCAGCACCAACAATGCACTGGAAAGCAAACCATGACCTTTAATCTACAAGCATCGATTACGGTGTTTTGTGTACTAAGCTGTAAAAACACTGCAGGGATCCAGGCCACCTCCAGGAACCTGTGCAGAGCTGCGGCGCTAACCTTAAAATGTTGGTCTGGTCGGATTTCTCCAGCACCCGAACCATAAGCAGATTGACGGAGCGAATGAGCTGCTGTCCGTCCTCGATGTCCTCCACTCGAGAGTCCAACATCAGCGTGATCAGCCCGTGCATCAGGTCCTTCAGGACGCCCATGGAGGCTTCCCGTGCTAGACTCTCCATCGAGAACAGCTGGAAACGGAGACACAGTGACTCAGCACACCAATGAACAACGACTTTTGTTCGCTTCGCAGACACTCAATGCATTTTAATGCGTAAATGATTTTCTGCAAACAAAAGCTGATTGTTTCTGGCAATACAATAGTAGAGGTGTTTAGAATTTCTCTTCCCAAAGTAAAAAAAAAAGTTACGCAGCACTCACAGAGAGCATGTTTCCGATGATGCAGCTGTAGAGTTTGAAGATGTCCTTCTTGTCCAGCCGATCGTCGGCCATGTGCGTGTTGTAGATGAGCCGCAGCTGCATGAAGGTGGCGATGAGGAACTGGTCGATGTGTCCAGACATGGCTTCCGCTTTGTCCGCCTGTCTCAAGACCTCATCAATCTGCAGGATGTCACAGAGAAATGTCTTACGCACATTCATTTGGCCCAAATCCCTTCATTCTAGAAACATTGTCCCTGGCTATAACATGGTGTAACATGAAGGTGGGATATCCAAATCATTGAAGCAGGACACCCACCTGTGCCAAGGCCTGGATACTAGTGTTAATGTCCCCACTGGCCACCTGTGAGATGACAAAGTTGATGGTGGAGGCGGTACTATTGTGAATGTCGTCAAAATGTGGAGAGACCGGACGAATCCTGAAAAAAACATCAAAATAGGATTTAAAGCATTTAACAAGAGTGATTCATCACAGCATTTCTGAAGGCAAAATATTTGCATGTAATATACGTTTAACTAGCACAATTGAGGTCTTGTGTTGAGTCGAACACTTACTTGCGCTCAGGAATCATGACTGGCTCCAGAACTTCATCCAGTTTGTGCTGCACCAGGTCAGGGATATCACTGGCACATGTGTGGTTGTTCTCGAACACGTCCAGATCCAGCTGAAACTCTTTAGGGATGGCAGGAGACGACTGCTCCAAGTGAGCGTTCTGTGCCCGAGCTTGACTGTTGGAAATGGAGGAAAACGTCACTTCAGATGCATTTTTTAAATTATCCCCCCAAAATTCTAATTCAGTACCAGCAAAAAAAAAAAAAGCATTAAAGCGTATATATACACACTTACAATGATTTTTTGTTTGTTCACATTCAATTAAATGATTTAAAACTTGTTCAGTGATTTATATTTATGCCCTCACTCAAGTTTGTTTTAAACATATTTCATAAGTATTTGCATGTATACATTGCATAAATGCTGTTGATTTGAACTTTCTATCAAAAGAATCATGAAAAAAACAAGGTTTCCAAACCAAAAAAAAAAAAAGCAGCACAACTTTAACATTGGTTTTCAAAAAATATTTCATGTTACCAAATTACCAAACCAGGATCTTAGAATATTAATGGTTGCTGAAAATTCAGCTTTGTGTCACAGGAATAAACATTTTAAAATAGAATATTACAATTTTAAATGTTTCACATTAAATTAAAAACAGCTTTGCAAGCATAAGATTTTCCTTTCTTTTACCAAACTAAATATGTCATTTCACAAGTATATTGGTGCATAAATATAGTATTCACAATTATAAAGTGCATAAACGTAATTTTTCATTTCATTTTGTGAATCACTGTGAAAATGTGCTTTGCTTTAAAACTATTTGAACTGATCTTACATTAAACAACTTTAAAATCACAAATACACAGGAGTAAAAAGTATATATATATAACGAAGCTATATCAAATTAACCGTATAAATCTAATAATCTCTTTTATTTCAGTCCAGTTTTTTTGTGATCTCTAGAGCTCCAGGATGTACGGCAGTACTTACATCCTGTAAGTGCGATACATTATTCTGTCCATGGAGGGCAGCGAAGAAAAGAAAGGAATAGTAAGAGAAGAGGAGAAAGGCTCAGGATTAAGAAACAACATGCAATGACACAAGAGGAAAGAATGAGACCGAGACAGAATTAGACAGTAGAAAGTATTGTATAGGCAAGTTTGCCAAAATGGGAATTCTTGACCCATGTGTAATACCCTTGCATTTCAAATGATCATTCAAGAGTGCCTGACTTGGCCTAACGGTACATACTTGAGCTTGTTAGGCACTTCCTCTTGAGCAGGCTTGCGGAGGAAGGTTGCATTGGGATTGGTGGGTTGCTCTCTCTGGGGTCGCTCCTGTTTGGTTGAGGGCGCGGGCGTCTTCTTGGCCGAACGTTTGATTCGCTCCTCAAGCATGCTCATTTCTTTCTCGGAGAGCTTGACAATGATAAAACAAAGTTGAACTTAGCACAAAATCACATCCAACATGAACCTTGCACTTTTATTACAGGTAACGAAGGCGATATATCAGCCGATATTTGGCTTTTCTTTTATTATCAGCCAATAGGTTTATCCATTTCCCTGATGTACTGGAAATGGGACCTTTATTTTGACAGACAAATAGAGCTCTGACCATCAGGTACTAGCTTTCTCTGTGCTAACAATTCATTCTTGTAAAAAATACTCTAAATAGCAGCTTCATGATTCTGCAATCCTATTAATATGTAAGGTAACACTTCACAATAAGTATCCATTCGTTAACGAACTTACAATGAAAATAAATTCTAAAGCATTTATTAATATTAATTTCAACATTTACTAAAACATCTTATTTATTGGACCTGAGCTGACTAACAACGAACAGTCTTTATGTTAGACAATAAAAAATAAATGTATTGCTCACTGTTAATGATATTTATTTTAATTCACATTTTTAAATGATTTATTTGTAATTTAGTTCATTTTAAAAATATATATATTTCAGAAATTGTTATAAGCGTTTCTTTAAATTGAATAGTGCAATCACACACACTGGCTACCCATAAATACACTAATATATAAGAATGGAAATATCAGTCGACCACTGTTCATTACTGTCTGGCGTCTTACATTGCCGATGAGTTTGAAGACCTGCTCTCCACAGGTGTTGTAGACAGCCACGACCGTATTGAGAGCAGCATTGCGGACCGTAGTGTCACGGTCTCCGATGTGAACGCCGATTTCTTTAAGAGCCTTGGCCGGAGTCGGCTGGCACACATTCATACCGAAGTTCTCAATCAGGCAACCGAGCTCCTCAAGACATTCTGAAGAACAAATAAAACCGAAAATGTCATGAAGACACTACTGTAAAATGGCTGTTTTTATGGTTGAGACATCAAATCCATGGGCATTTACCAGATCTCTGCTTGGAGTTCTTTGATTTGGTTCCGTCCATAAGGAAGGGGAAGACTTTACTGGCTGCGTAGACTTTACACAGCATCGCCAGAATAGCACGGACATCTTTGCGCACCACATCTTTTGATTCTCCAACCTGTGTAGAGGACAAGACACCGTCAAGGACAATGTTAGGCTGCGTTTCAACCATTTACTGTAAAACAAATATGGACGTAGGGTCCTTGACATGACCCATAGGTTTCTGAGAAGTTTCTGAAGCGTATAGCCTAAAGTTGCCATCTTCGCAGCGCGCCACCGCCGGATAACAGAAAATGGTAAAGAGGCGGGACGTGGCTGGAGCTGAGGTGCCTGGTTGCTGAAAGTTTCAAGTCACCTGGCTTAATATAAAGCCAGAGATCAATAGAGTCAATAAAAGTAATGTTTCTGCCCTTCAAAATACTATGGTTGAAAGACATGGCTAAAAGTGAGACTGTGTCGTGATGCTGTATTATTCTACTGGTTAAAATGTTTAATATAATAACTTCAAATATTGATCCAAGCATGTGCGTGTGTGATTCATGGGCATACATGTCAGCCACAACAGCGTCGCACGTCAAGTTCGGAGAGATTAGAGCTTTATTTTGTCCATTTTAAATTCAGATTTTGGCCGCCTCTCAAAAACGTACTATCTACGGTTTGACCCAAAGTAAATGCGTTTGAAATCCGAGCTCATTTAAGGTTGTGCATTTATTGCATGGACAGAGAAAGCATTGACACCCACAGGATTTCATTTGATTGTACTTTTTCACACTGAAAAGTTAAATATGCATATTCGTATCTGTTCCACAAGAGCAACAGTACTTCAGTATGAGTGTTGCCTCTTTATCTATAGACGTTTTTAAATCAGGAAAAAAAAAAAAATCCAAAAAGCAACGAAATTGTGAACATGCACTCATGGATGTCTGACAGAGGAAAACAACTAAAAACCAGCGCTGGTTGTTCTCTCAATACTCAACGCATTTTAAAATGGAGGATATATGGAATTGCCTCCCTTTTGAAGCCTGTCTCAGTCGATGAATTGCGGTTTAAGTCACTTCCGCATTGGATTCTGTGTTATTCATGAGAGAGACTGGAGGGTTGCTGCTCGGTTTAAACTAATTAGATGTCTTCGTTGTTTAAAGTGTAAATTTCAGGTTACATTTTTTCACAAAGAAAATGCAATGTGCTTACTAAAAGATAAGAACCGCCCACCATTGTTTTGTATGGTTTTTAATACCAAAACGCTGAATATAATTATATATTACACTCCCCCTCTCTTTCACTAGGCTGAGCGTAACATCATAAAAGGGACTCCAAGCCGTTCTCCATAGTAAAGCCACAAAAAGTAGGAATCTAGCAGAGTACGGGTTGCTACTCCCTCTCATGACCTCATAACCAAGTTAAGGCCATTGCACACCGAGTCCGAAATTCGCATCCGAAATTTTCGCACGTTAAAAAAAAAATTCGACCTCACGTTATGTCAGTCACGCTTGCACACCGCCTCCGAAACTTTCGTCCGTCATAAAATTAATCGGATCGGGTTCGATTTTCTGCGTTTTTCGCATCCAGAGCCAGCATTTTGAGAGGTCTTTTGACAATTCAGGGCCGGGGGGAGCTCGTCCTCAAATCATTGCACATATGCGCCGTGCTTTCAGTTTCGGTTTTCAATTCGATCAAGTGTTTATGTTCTCTTCTCTATATTGAATTATGAAATTAATAAACCTCCCCTTTCAATCAGATTGAAATTTAGGATCGAATAAGGTGTGATTGAGCAGCCTATTCGATAACTAATGTATTATTTGGGCACAATATACACAATAACAGCCTAGCTATTCTGTCTGCCCAGCGCTTCCACCGGGCCGCGCACGTGTGTGTGTGTGTGTGTGTCCATACCAGACACACTGCCAGTCTCCGTTCAGAATCGATTGGTTCACGTTAATTGGTGGTCTTGTTTTTAATATGTGGCTCCAGAATCGCTAGCAAAGCATCGAACTGTCCCATTCTGAGGTAAATTTTGAATCGCTCAGGATAAATTCGCAACTCCTTGATAAGGAACTCGACTTCCTCTCGGCGCAATTTCAGGATTGGATGGACGCAATATTTTCTCTTTCTTCCCTTTTCAATAAGAGAGAGGGCAAAAATCATCCTCACTGCTTGACGAATCCATTTGGTATTTTTGCGTTTTTTCCCGCAAAGGTTTAAGAAATACGCAACGGACTCGGTGTGCAAGGTTTCTATGCGTGACGAATTTTTAAGCTGACGAACACGAAAATACGCATACGAATATTTCGTGCTCGGTGTGCAATGGCCTTTACTGTAAAAATTATGCAATCTTTGAAGAAACCCCAATAAATTATATTTTAACGCATTTTAAGGCCGGTATGTTTAAATATATACATATTGAGCACTTTAATTTACACAAATTGAAGGTTGAGGTGGTTAACCTGCAATTTACACTAAAGATAATGGATAGACCCACCTTGAGGATCAGGTAGGGGATGAAGGACGAGGCCTCGTAGTCACTGAGCTGGTAGTTCTTCCTGCTCAGCATGGTGAAGAGCAGCTTGAGGAACTCCAGGACTTTCATCAGCACACTGGTGTTGGTGTCAAAGAACCGCAAAGTGAACCACTTCAACACCAGGTCCAGACAGCTAATCACAGCGTCACACTCTGGCTCCATGTGCTGAAAAACATAAAGTTATAAGTCTAGCACAATTTGATATGATTGCAGACTCGCCAATTGCTACAACGTGACTAACCTCGATCATGACTCCAATAGCTTTTACGTGGCGTTGAAAGTCAAAGTGGAAGAGTTCATCTTGGAGCCACTTGGGCAGACATGTCGACATTTGAGTCTTCAGCTGCTCCACATACTCGTCACGAGGAGTAATGAAGTTCCACTTCAAAATCTAGAGAAGAGTTGGGATTTGGTAACTAAACACAGACGAGCCTAACGGTGCATCTCAATATTGCGGACAAATGTTGTTCACGAGGACAGTTCAAAAGCTGCTCACCTTTAACCCCTTCTCTTCCTTGATCCTCTGCTCTTTAGCATTGGGAACGAGGATAAAGATGGGACCGGATCTGTCCTCTTCATCCTTAGCCCCAGCTTTAACTGGAAGTTTCTTACCCACAACACCCTAAAGTAACAGGAAAACTGTTATTACACTGAAGTTTTAAGTTCTGGTACTTCATTTGGACAAGCTTTCAAGTAGGGGTGTTCATAATGCCGTTAACCGGCAGTATTTTCTGCATGGTTAAATACACTACACATACAATTTGAGAGGGGGAAAAAAAAAAACCACCAAGTTGGCCAATGGTGATTATATTGCCAAGGTGTGCATAGAGGGGGTTGGGAAGGTTGTGAATCAGTTTACATTACATGCAGTGCTTCCCCACCAAAACGTTCCACCTCACACCAGCTCCACTGGTGCTCTACAGGAGATACTAATACCTTCTCACTGCTAGTTGTCCTGTTTTGTTTAGCATTATCTTTCTCTCCTTTCACCTTGAGCTCCATGCTCTCTCTCTAGTGCACAAAATGACACTTTAGAGAGCAACACATTTAAAATACTAAAATACAAAACCCAATTCATCTTAACACTTTGAATTTAGGTTTATGCCCATTTTTCTTTTTTTAACTGTGTAAAATAAATAAAACTATCATTGTCTTCCCATGAACAGTCCTTTGTGTAATATGGACCTGGTGTTTCAGGTCACAGATTGAACAAGTTTTTAAATTGTTCATGAGCAGCAACTCCCTACAAAAGCAGACAAAACAGAAAGACTGAAATGTGCCACACCTTTTTAGCTGCAGGACCCGCTGGTTTAGATTTCTTAGTGTCTGGTTTGGGTTCTGGTTCACTGAAGTCTTCAATGGGACTTTGGTTCCTGGCTGGAGCTGTAAAATAAAAGACATTCAAGCTGAGTCCTGCATCTTTAATAGGTCTCAAATCTAAGTTTCTAACTTACATGTTCAGAATACCTGATTTTTACTAATCACAAATTTGATTCAAAAGCAGGACTGGCAAAATCTGGCCCTTGAGATCCAACGTCCTTTCTCCACGAAAGTGGATCTTAAGGGCCAGTTGCCTACCTTTGTTTAAAATAGCTCAAGCCAGCCAGGCAGAGGTGGTCATGTTAGCTGTGGTCAAAGGGAAAATGAGTGAACCTGAAGCTTGTTTGGCAGCAGGAGCACTGGAGGCGGGTTTGGAAGGTGCAGCTTTGCCAGGAGCTACAGGCTTGGCTGGCATCAAGGCCCTGGCCTTCTCAAGCATGCCAACCACCTGGTCCTTTGAAGCCGGCTGTAGAAAGACGAGAGGGCAAGAGTGACGTTACACAACTGCTTGATCCTGGTCTTCTTAACCATTTACTTAACCATTCATAAGTTTAGAGTCACTAAGATCTTGTTGAATAGAATTTTTAAATAAAAGGACACATTAAATTGATCAAAAGTGACAGTAAAAATAACGTTACAAAAGGTTACGTAAAATTCAAGATTCTCTGAACAGAGATGTATTCAAAATTATTTTTTTTTTTGCCAGAACAGGTCACATTATTAGAATGATTTCTGAAGGATCGCATGACACTAAAGACTGGTATAAAGGCTGCGCCCAGCCCCAAGGTTAGGGCATCGCCCACTTGCCTTCAGTTTGCCGGTAGCCTTGACCATCTTCTCGTAGCCCAGGTGCATCATGAAGGTGGGAAGGGCATCCTGAGCTTTCTTGCGCACGTCGCCGCTACGGTCCTCCAGACAGGCGTAGAGGTTAGGCACACACAGCATGAGGTCTGAGGGTACCGTACGCAGGGTGGGCAGCTTCTCAGCCAGCCAGCCCAGCAACTATAGATTTTAAGCAGAATTTTAGCTTGCGATGAATGATCAAATAAAACAGATATAAATAACCTTTTAAAAAAGTTGTGGTTTTTGGACCATGACTCTTAGCTTTAAAGCCTCTAAAATTGTTAGAATCAACAAATACTTCCAGATCTGAAATTAGCCCTATAAAGCCTATTGTACAGTAAAAACTACAGAACTATATGATTTCATATGTCAGGCTTTACAGGGTTAAACGTGAGTGTTGTACCTCCTGTCTGAGGAAGGGGTTTTCCTTCTTGAGCTCCTCTGATAGGTCCTCTCCTTCAAGCCAATCCTTCATTCCAGTCTGCTCCACCCAAGCGTTCAGCGTCGTCATGGCAGCAGCACGGACATTAGCCTGAAAGTCAAATTTCAAGCAAATCAGAAACCTCAAACTAGAGCATTAAATAGTTATCTGAGCCAGACAAGTAGCACAAGCTTGTGTGAGTCCACACCACATGTGTAACAACTAGTGCATACAGCGTTTCATACCTTGCTGTCACCAAGAACGGTAATGACTGGAATTCCCAGGTTCCTCACGTGCTGCTTGAGTGATGGACCTATGGCAGTGGCTATCTGTTGCAGAATATTGAGAGTCTGCTGGACCTACGGACAAATTTTATGACATTACAGCCAAGCCTATACTGGAATACTACAACTGAAATGCCACATGTGAGAAACGCTAAACAAGAGTCAAATAGTTAAGTTCTGATATTAGTTTAAAACAAACTTTACGTTACCAGTAGTTTGTTGGAGTCATTGAGACGGCCCTTCAGTGCCATCGGTAGCTCGCCGATGTTTGGCTGGATGAATTTGGCCTCCGAAATGATGGCAGCCACCTCATCAAGTCCCTCCTTTCTGACCTTCCAGTTCTTGTCACTGATCTTTGACACCATGTCATATGTGATTTTATCACTGCGAATGAGAAAATTCATCTCTTGACCGGATCCTTTTTATTCCTACTAACAATCAAAAGATGCCTGATGGATCCATTATATGAAAAGAAAAGGTTTTTGAAGCACTGCCACACTCACTGACCTGATGTCAGTTCTGGGCAGCAGGTCCATGATGTCCCCGGGTCCACCGTCCACTTCCTCTTCTTCAGCTGCGTCTCCCTCCTCCTCAGCTCCTGCTTTTTTGACACCACGGAATGGGGCGGGAGGAGACTGACCCTGCATCTATGAAGGATAGTATGATAAAGGTGAAGTCAGATTTAACAAGAAACACTAAAATAAATATGAAGGATTTTAAACATTAACAACAGTACTCTATAAAAGTCAGCATGAATGCAAAATCAGTCCCATTTCATTTATTATATGTGGTGTTAAAATAAATGAGAGATGCAGAAATAGCTAAAAAAAATTAAACAAAAAGTAAAGTAAAATCTATTATAGTTCTATTTACATTTATTTTTATACTTTACTCTTTGATTTGCAATGTTCAATGAATCAATACTTTTGGAAAATTAGTAAATACATAAATTGTTTCACAATCTTATTTTCACACTATCTGCTTCGATAAACTCAGTGTTACTGTATGGGGCAAACATGAGCATTACAAAAAATGAAGCAGTAAAAATACACACCCCCCTGATGGTCAAGTCAACTCACTTTCAATTACTGCATTTCAAAAGGCCATATTTACCTTCTCAAACTCAGCATTTATTTGTTGAAGGAGGGCCGGTTTTTCATCTTCAAAAAACATGCGCAGGGGAGCGCCCATGTACAGGTACATGACTCCTAAAAGAGTGATTGCTGATGTCCTCACAGCCTGAATTTAACATGAACACAGCTCATTACATCGGACTAATGGATTTGAAGATCATTATGAACAAAGGACATTATAATATTGTAATATTCCAGGAATTCTTTGTTTATTAATCACTATTAGCAAGTGTATAAACATGTCCTTCCACTTGAAAGGCCCAGCAGAATTATGATTATGTATACTGAAACCATGACTCACAGGATTTGTGGCACCCAGAGCAGTTTTGACATTGTTGATGAACGCCTTGACATTTATTCTGGATTACAAGGAATAAGATTCAGATTTAGAAATGAGGAAAAGATTAACTGCATGAAGAAACAAAACTAAATAAACCCCCAGATATATAGCACATACCCTGCAAATCCAAACTCCTTCATGGCATTGGCCAACCAGTTCAACGTCTCTGCCTGGTTTTTAGGATTCTTCTGAGCGAAAGCCAGAGAGACAACCTGGAAGTTGAGAAACAAAAAGCAATTATTATTAAAAAAATAATAATATATAAAATGTCACAGTATTAATAATGACAATTTTAAATAATTTTTATTATTTATTATTATAAATAAATACCTGACTATGATTAATAATAAATTAAAATATATTTAATGACATCTATAATTGATAATATAACTAAACTTTCATAAAATAAACAACAACTAACATATACTGTAGTTCTGTCTGATAACAAGTATAAATTAAATTGGTTTCATTTTATTTTTATTATATAACAATAAAGGTAATTATTTTTATAAATGCCATAATTTAATAACCAAATAAACAATTATTAGATATTCTACATCACAAACACCAACCTGTTCAGCAATCCACGGCAGAGAACAGGCCTCCCCAATCGCAGTGAGAGCCTCTTTAGCGTTACTTCCACACTTCACGTCACCAACCTTATCAACCAGGCCATCCAGAACCACCAGTGCAGATGTTTGGAGAACAATCCCTTTTGTGCAATTAGACCCACAATGTGGAGCTTCATTTGCATCACCTAGTGAAGTAAAACATACTGAAAGCTAGCACCTGATCGAATGCCAAACCCTGAGAACTAAGAGCATTACATGTTAAAGAGGACTACCTGAAAGTTGGTCTCTTTCCATCCAGGTTTCTTAGCCAGCATCCTGACTAAAGCCTGGCATGGCATTTCAGATTTGTCCATCTGCTCCACAGCCTGAGCAGAATGCAATCAAGCTAAGTTTAGAGCATGTTCCTCAAGTTGAAATCATTACAATAGCCAAAAATGGCAAAAAAAGTGGACACAAAATCCACAAGTCACCCTCTGAAACTCCTCCATGCTAGCAAGTCTCTCCTTCCAGTTGCCGCTGTCCAGCAGCTGCATACAGGAGGCTGGGAGCACAGCAGCCGCCTTCTCCTCACAGACTTCCAGCTGACGAACACACAAAATTCAATTACTTGACTATTCTGCAAAACAACTATTTTTTGGTCAAGTCATCATATCAATGAAAATATTTAATGTGTCGATGCAAAACATACAGATAACTCCGTCTCGACAAATTCCTTAGCATCTGGAACTTTCTTGGACTTTGCACTTGGGGCAGAGGCAGGTTTGCCCTTTTGGGAGGTCCTGCAGCCTGTTCGTGTCGTGAAGAACATGACAAAAAAATAAAAAAAAATAATATATATATATTTTTAAAATCTTCTCTCATTTAAAAAGAAGAAAAAAAGATAATAAAATATAAACTCATACCTTAGCTGGAGGAGCTTTCTTAGAAGGCCCGGATGGTTTGGCAGGTGCTTCAACAGGAGGAGCTTTTGCAGCCGGTTTTCTC